>JAEIFU010001240.1:0-75567 GCA_018904235.1 Lordiphosa stackelbergi
ACTAGACCGGACTTTTCTCCATACGATTTTCAACATGTGACGATCTTTGCACAACATGGCTCAAAAAATTCTGTAAATTTTATAGAAAATTTATCAAAAATCCAAAATCAGATATATTGAGGTTTGATGGCCTCGAGAAGGCTTTAAAAGTTCCAATTTCTCCTTAATTTATCTTTGAATTGTCAATGTAGACAGAGACCTTTTACAAAAGTGTCGAACAAATACATTAAATATTTCATGTTAAATTATATGTTCAATGGTGTTGTGATAAGCACTCTGGACTTTGAATCCGGCGAACCGAGTTCAATTCTCGGTAGAACCTTAACATTTTTTTTTATAAATAACTAAATTTTTAGTAAACACACTGTTTATATAATCTACAAGTGCATAGTTGAATATGCCATTAATATTTTTCCTTTACAATACATATTTGTGTAGTTTGAAGCCAATAAGGATATGCCATAATCAGCAATAATCATCAATTTGGTGCCGTCCGCTTGTGTTGCTGAATCAATTGTACGACATGTTAAAATAATTTTTTTTACAATTTTCACAAAATTTTTGTCTGCCTACTATGACGATTCTAGCAGCTCAATAACAAAATTAAGGGGAAATTTGAACTTTTAAAGCCATCTCGAGGCCATCAAACCTCAATATATCTGATTTTGGATTTTTGATAAATTTTCTATAAAATATACAGAATTTTTTGAGCCATGTTGTGCAAAGAACTAGACAAAAAATTACTTTTCATATAAGGCAGGTACGGTCTAATGAACGAGTGTACACAATCCACCAACAACAAAAAGAATAGGAAAATCACTGTTAGCTAAAAAGGCGCTGTCAAGATACTCTTACAATTGTTATGTAATAATTGTTATCTTATTACACTGTGGAACACTCAAAATAGCCTGGGATTGGGACCAATAAATTGTGAAACTAGAGGCATCAGGTAGCAACTCCTCATACCCAGTTTTTCTTGAGCACGTCAAGTTCGCGTTTAATGGGCACATTTATACTAGCAACACACAGTTACAACATCTGTTGCTGGTCAAATAAAGATGAGAGCTAAAATTTTGGAAAATTCACCAATGATGAAGGGATTCACCACAATTGTTTTACCAAATTCCCGCCTCCAATGGACAAGCGGTTAGTACCCCGCCCATAGAGGTCCAACTTAGAAAATCGGATTAATGGAAAACCACTCGATGGAATTTTGTAAGATTTTAAACATATTGAGATGCTGACCAATAAAATGAGTCCTCAGGAGATGGTAACATGCATCGAAAAACCGCGATAGTGGGTACCACATTTGAAAGCACCCATTATCGAGTCCATATAGGCCATAAACTAGACATAAAAATAGACCGAACTGCGTTTTCAGTTTTACCAACGAAGCCTTGGTTCGCGGTTTATTGGCATTTTTATACTGGCAATTGCCTTAGAACAACATTGACCATTTAGGTAAAACAAGCTTCACTAAAATTATGAAATTAATCTTATGAGTAGAGTGCTTCATTACCAGCAGAAAAACAGATCATGTCATTAAAATACTTCAGTTCAAGGCATCTTAGCGTACCGCGGTTTGTCCACCAAAGACATTTTGACGTATTTTATTCATAGAATTTTTTGCATAATTTTCGAGACGCCCTTGATACCCAAGTGGTCAATGTTGTTCTGAGGCAATTGCTTGTGCAAAGAAACCAATAGCCCGCGAGCTAAGGCTTCGATGGTGAATCTAAAAACGCAGTTCGGTCTATTTTGATCTCTAGTTTATGGTTTTTATGAACTCGATAATGGGTGCTGTCAAATGTGGTACCTACTATCGCGGTTTTTCGATGCATGTTACCATCTCTAAAGAAATTATTTTAATGGTCAGTATCTCAATATATTTAAAATCTAAAAAAATTCTATCGAGTGGTTTTCCATTAAATCCATTTTTTAAGTTAGACCTCAATGGGCGGGGTACTAACCGCTTAATCATTGGAGGCGGGAATTTGGTAAAACAATTGTGGTGACTCCCTTCATCTTTGGTGAATTTTCCAAAATTTTAGCTCTCATCTTTATTTGACCAGCAACAGATGTTGTAACTGTGTGTTGCTAGTATAAATGTGCCCATTAAACGCGAACTTGACGTGCTCAAGAAAAACTGGGTATGAGGAGTTGCTACCTGATGCCTCTAGTTTCACAATTTATTGGTCCCAATCCCAGGCTATAAAAAAGTTGAATTTTGTTCCACAGTGTTATATTATAAGCATTTTTACTGCATTTGTATTATAAATACAACGCGAGGTATGCACTTATTCGAGCGGTAATTTATTTATTTAATTGTTAGTATATATTTAACCTTATTAAAGTCTTCTGAATATATTGAAAAGGGTATACAAGCGCCGTAATGAAAATCGTATAAGGAAGTGTGAAAGGCAATAGTCTGATCTCGCTAATTCCGCTGTATTGTTGTTTCGTATGTTTGCATGCTCCTTTTGTTTTTGTACGGCCGGCAAAATCACTTCAATTTGTGCGAGACAGAGGCAAGTTGAGCCTGTGTCAAAAAATTCATAATTGTTACTTAACAATATTAAATAAATAAATAATTGCATTACTTTCAGTATCTATACCCAGGATGACCCCCCAGAAAAGCAACTAAAAGCTGAAATTACGCGTTCTGAAGAACAAAATTAATTAGCCTTATTATTGAATTTGAATTCTTTTTTTTTGGTTTTTTTCAGATTAATTGTTATTGTGCACAATATAATAAAATTATATTTAATTAAATTGTCTATTTTTCAGCTTTAAATAAAATCAACGAAATATAAACTAAAACAATCTATAACTTTTTTTGTTTATATAAAATTTATTAACCCATTTATAAACGCCCCATTTCGTCAATACCTCATACACACAAAGAAATCTGTGGGTAGATTTAACCGATATTGTGGGTTGGAAATGCGCCAACCCACAAAGTTGGTAAAATTAACCAAATTGTAGAGTAAATTTCACGTAAACCTTTACGTAAGAGGAACTATTGGTATAGTAAATCTAACCGAAAATCTCGTTTTAAAGATGCGCCAACCCACATAATCAGTAATATTTACCGATGTTTACAGTAAGTACTTTTCTTGCTGAGTTCACAGTAATTTTACCATACAATTGGTAATTTGACAGCTGTTACACAACTGTAGAATAGTAGGGTGGGATACTATTTTAGCTGTCACAAGTTGGCAATCTACTTGAGCTCATCCCAGAGCAGAAGAAGTAACCCCACTACTCCCCCCACCCACCAAATTTGGTTCTGAAACATTTGTTCAAATTAAACAAATATTTATTAAATTTGAAAAATTTTTATTTACTCTGGGGGATTCGAACTCGGGGCCATTGGTCTCAACACGATTGGAAGCACGTCTTTACCAGTTACGGTACGCGCGCGTTAAAAGCAACGCCTCTAACATATTACTTGTATTAAATCTGCCTAAACATATGCACGAAAAATTTGTTGCATATCGCATAAGTGAGACCACTAGGAATTCTCAAGTTCAAATTCCGTTGAAGTGCTCAATAAAAGACGAGCTTAAATTTGCTAAGTCAGCAAATTTTTGCGGTTAAATTTGACGTCGGAACAGTTATTCATACGAAGGCTGCCAACCTCCAAAATTTTGATGAAGGTTCGTTCCGGGGGTTCGAACCCATTGTTAAGTCAAAGGTTCGGTTCACAGACCGGTTCGTGGAACCCCTGAACCCAAGGTTTTGTTTCGAACGTCGGTTCGCTTAAACATAGAAGAATAGTTTCGATTTATTAATACATATTTTGTATTATAATATTCTTTATATCTATAATGCCCATTTCCCTTGGCCACATTTCTTATCATTTTCATTTCTTAAAATAAGGGCCGCCATGCCCATTCCGCAAGCCCTGCATTTGCTTTGTAACGGATACACACAAAGCAAAAACAAATTCAAATGCGGGTTTTGTGTCTTGTTGTTGTCGCGTTCAGACCTGCAACAACAGCAGCATATCGCTCACTTACTTCAATTCTGGCATAAGTGAAACGATATGTGTCTCTCTTATCTCTCTTCGATGTCTCTTGCAAACTCGAACGCAACAACAAAGTTGCGTACGGCCGAACGCTTTTCGCTATCCACGGCGGCACGAGCTGAACTCATGCGGAGGCTCGTTCCACGAGATCAAACCCGTTTTCATTCGCTCCCTGGTGTTCAATGCCATAGGGTCGACGCAGGTCTGCGTACCAACGACCACACACACACGCAAACAAAAATCGCCTTTATCTTTCTATTTTGTATTGTTGTTTTCGCTTGAAATATATTTTGTGCATTTGTATTGGTTTTGCTGCGCTCGCAAGCTCCTTCTGTGCACCCCTGTCGTCTTCTTTTTGCGTCTACTTTTTAAATTAGCGAGTACTTTTTTAAAAAATACCAAATTCCTTCGACAATAACAGAAAAGAAGGGCGTAATGAAAAGCCAAATCAGATGGAAGAAATGATATCACGTTCTTCATTTCTTTGGTGGAAATAGGCTATATAGTGTAATTTTAATCATCAAATTCATCAGCTGAAATTTACAACTTTTGAGAACATCTTAAATTTAATTAATAAGCTTTATATCTGTTCTTAAGCTGTTCCATCTATACTAGATCTTAGATCGGTAAAAACAAACTGTTGAAAAGGATCGTTCAACTGATACCTGAGTTGTTGGAACAGCAAGGCAATTTTTTTGTAGTTCCTCGTTTTATTGACCATTTACCAAAATACTTAAAACATTTCTTAATGTTTATAATAATGTATAATAACCCATCGGACAATTTTCAAAGGAATCGTTAAAGGTACGGTCCCACAGGCAAATAATTTGCTCAAATATTTTAAATTATTTGCCCATTTTGTTTGCCCGTAGTGGGAACACCAAATAGTTTGCTCACAAATATTTGCCAAGTAGGCTTTGCCTATGTTTGTGCACCAATAATTTGAAGCAAATATTGGCCTAATGGGAACACGTGGGAACACCCTCGGCAAATTTTGTTTGCGGGTTTGCGAGTTTGCTCTTGCAAGCAAATTGTAAGAGCAAACACGGCAAATATTTAAAAAAAAATTTTTTGGCCTTTGCAATACCAAAATTAAAGCTGTAGCTGCAAGAAAAATTCAAATAAATCACAAGACCACGAAATAAAATAATCGTGGCATCGTACTATTATAATCGTAGAACTGTAAAAAATAAAATAAAATTAAAAATATTAGCAAGCTTTAATTTTGGTGGCACAGTTTGGGAGCCAGCAGCCGGCACTTGGCTGACGACTTATCGATTCGCGAAATAGTTTCAAAGAGGATAAAAATATTAATAATCTAAACAACTTTATGCCCAACCAAATAAAAAATCATGCCAGCTGAAGGATCTGCATGGTAACAAAACCGCAAATGACCACACATAACTACCTTACCATGATTTTGACTATACCGAACAGCGATAAATACCATGGATGACCGTTGCGGATCAAAAATATAATAATGTCAAACAAAGTAAAAAATCATGTCAGGATTAATGTGTGCAATTAAATTTGCAGCTGAAGGATCTGCATGGTAATAACCGCTAAGTGCTTAAGAAACTGTTTTCAAAGGCCAGAAAAGACCACACATAACTACAGTACTATGATTAGGACAACACTGAATGACTGATTATGACAACACCAAGCCACGATAAATACCATGGATGACAAATAGTGAAGAACTTATTTAACATATATCAATCCAAAGAAGTAAGAAAGTCGGTTAAGCCCGACTATATACTCTGTACCTAGAGTAGGAGCTGAATGCAGTGCTGCTGCTGCGCTCATCTCTAAGATTCTCTCACTCTCTCTCTCTTGATCTGCCTGCAAGTATAAGAAGCATTTGTCCTATCTCTGAGATCTGTTTGTTCATACGGACGGACGGACGGACAGACAGACGGACATGGCTATATCGATATATCAGGTTAATAAATAAAAATAAATGCGTTCGATACGTGCAACGATTACGATAACGCCACACACATAATTTTCCCTTGCCAAAAACACTAAACGACCACATTTCCCATCTGTAACTAATTATGACAAAATTTTCACGTTCTTTAAACAGGAAAAAATAGACGCCAACCAATCGCACCACAAGCAAGATTGGAGCCTCAAATCGCAAATCATTTGAGAGCTTTACGCAGCAACCTTCGTTTTCACGGCGTGAAAGCCATGGCCTAACCCACACACTTCGGCTCAAGGCTCAAGTACCCATAAATATGCAGCTCCGCAGCATAAAATCATTAGGCAGATATTTTTGTTACTGTTCATACCTATGCCTTTTCTGTTGTGTTATTTAAAAAAAATTATATTGTTTGCTCAAACAAATTCGCCTACTTGATTCATAAATTTAATAGATTGGGCAAAGCAATGTATAATAAAATTTGCCCCCCACTGTGTGAACACTAACGCAAATCATTTGCGGAGGGGAAAAATTTGCGCAAATTTTTCAAGAGCAAATATTTGCTCATGTGGGAACACCAAATTTACTTTACGCAAACATTTATAGTTCAAGGCTAACTTTGTTTGCACAATGTGTTCAAATTTTGTTTGCCTGTGGGACCTTAGCTTAACATATATGATATTCGTTTATTGCTTTATATTGCTTTCATAAACCTTTCTTCTTTGCAATAAATTGTCGTTCGAGCTTAGTTCCAAACGCATTTTAGATATTTCTCTGTGTGTTTTGTTGGAAAAACTCCTTAATTTTGTGAACCGAACCTAATTTTTCGGAAAAGTGGTCCGGTTCGGGTACAGGTTCGAGGAGTCTAAAATAAAATTTTTTGGAAATTGAGCTTAAAAGCCGTATTTCAAAAACATCGGTTTAAAATTAAAGTTATACAGTTACCCCTTTTTCAAAATTTTGAGTATCGTAAATAGTTTGTAAAAATATTAACCTGACTTAACCCTGTTTCGAAGTCGAAAAACACATTTTGTTAAAATAAACTCAGACTATCATTTCCTAGTTGACAGCTGTCTGAAAATGTATATAGCTCCTGCATTTGCAAATCTAGGTGGATCAGTGAATCAGTTAGTAAGAAAAAAAAGAGTGGGTGTCTGGAGAGCAAAACACTTTTCGAAGAGAAATCTGGTTTAAGTGAAGTATAAGTACTCTAAATAGTCGATTTTCGATTCTTAATTCTAAATACTCGATATAATCGGTACTCAGTTATCGATCCTCAGAACTGTGAAGCAAAGCGGCTGACTTTGCAAAGAAAAAGGCGTACCCAAAAAGAATCTGTCGCAAAGGCAAAATTTAAGTGTACTAGGTCGAACGTCCATAAAAGACCTGCCATCTGAACCTTTTGATAAATTAAGCATTTAAATTAAATTTCCTCAATACCCGCAGACAAGTGACTTCATTGTGTGGCCTCACAAGTGGCTGGCATGTATGATGTTGGTATTGCATTTATGCATATATGCAAATTATATAGCAACCTCTGACACTGCATTTTCCCATCAGCACGCGCAAAGTGAAGCACACAGCCCACAGGTCGCACTGGTAATTTCTTTATGCAATTTTCAGGCTGGCGCCTCGTCAAGGGAATGCCGCTTTAATACATTTTTCAAATTCTAGTAGCTTGTTGTTCAACTTTTGATTTGGATTTGTTGTACTTTATATGCATTAAATATTGACACCTTCCGAAAGTTAATCAACTTTACGCACTCACTTAATACGGCAGAAAGTTTAATTAAAAGCGTAATTAATGAGCACAGAGTCTGGATATGGGGGTGGTAGACAGGGATCAGCTCGTTTGGTATTACCGCCACGCACATGCTAGCAATTAAAATTAAAATTTTATGCTAAACTAAGTAGCAAAGCTCAAGGCAACAGCGACAGCAAACAACACGGATAAAACGGAGGCCGCTTTAAATTATTAACTTGCAGGTGAACTGGCAGCCAAGGTCAGCAAATAATGCACACACATCGTTTAGGTAATAAATATTAATTAGCCATTTGCCACTGCTTATTTGGGGATGCATTTGATTAAGATAAATTAAATGATAATGAGCCGAAATATTATTATTCTAAACTCAACGGCACCCTGCTTAAGGAGTGAGTCAGAGAAATCTTGCTTGTTTCACGAAATAAACATTTTGTCATTCCAATTTTGTAGTTTCGAAATAGAGTCATGTACATCCTCAGTTCCCATTTGGATCTATAAGTGTACATCTGCTCATCTAAAAGCTTCGTGTTTGTCTATTTTATTTTGGATAGAACTTTTTCCTTTTTTTTTTTGGTTGTAGTGACAAAACCTAATTTTGTTGCTTGTTTGCGGCATAAAGCTGCTCTGCTGCCAAATGCTGTCTACGGTAGGTACGGTACGGTATATATGGACCGTGTACGGGTTACTGAGCCGCAACGTCTTGTTCAAGCGCAGCGGACAGTTTTTATTTCGTTTGGTTTGCCTGTCGAGCTGCTGCCACAAATGCTTGTTCTGGGGCATGTTTACCTCTGTCCGTACGAGTCTCTTCCATTTGGATGCTGACACGTCGTTGTTGTCGCCTGCCTCGTTATTTGTTATTATTGTTGTTGTCTGTTGTTGATTTTGTTTTTTGCTGCTGCTGCTGTTTGCTCGAATTCTTGTCGCCTGTATGTTTTTGCAAACCTAATAGATTATTTGGCGCTCTTGCTGGAAAAACAAGTTTTCGTACTTTTTTTTTGTGTGAATTGTGTATTGTGTTCAAGGTCTCGAATTAAGTTGTTGCTGACAAGCAAACCAAAGGATCACAGTGGTTACAACTGCGACTAAATACAAATTAAATCGAAAATGTACAAGTTAAATTTTTAAAATTATATTAAAGGTTTTATCAATATCAAGTATTAAAGATGGAGTAGAATCGCCTGCCGATACATATTTCTAAGTCACTTATAACCAGAAATTAACAACCTTTACCCAACACTATTTTCTTTTCTACCATTCAACCGAGACCACGGTTGTTGTTGGTATTTCAGCTATTTAGTTTGCATTTTGCCAGAAATAAAAAAAAATTGATTTAATCTCAACCTTCGGATTGAAATTTCAAATACGGGTTGTTCTAGAATCTAGATTAAACTTGAATCAATTATTTTATTTTTTATTTTTTTACTTTATTTGCACAACATGGCTCAAAATATTCAGTATATTTTATAAAGAATATATTAAAAATCCATTGTTTGGTGTATTTATGATGTCAAGTTTATTGAAGGGGAGGTAGTTTGTAAGTTAATATATTTGCCTGTTAAGAAGTTCCCTAGGGAAAAGTTTTGTGAGGCGTTGTCTTTCTTCTGCGTCTGCCTAATGTCTTGGGGTGACTTCTTCGTCTCTCCATGAAATCACCTGCCTCTTGGGCACACTGAGGTCCCTCTCCAAATGTCTTGTGCACATATACCAAGCTGCTCCCGATACTCTACGCAGACACCTTGACTGAAGGACACAGATCTTTCTCAGATGGGATTTCGCAGCTACTCCATTTACTTGGATGCCACATCTCCAGGCAGGTGAAAGTACGAAAGGATTGGAACATTCCTTAATGGCTGGTATCAAACCAAAAATGCTCATTTCAAGTACAAATCCTACTTAAAAATCAAATGATCCTGTCTTGAGATTGAAGTAAGTACAGAACTCCACTGTCAATGAGGAAGAGCGAAAAGAAAGCGAAGCAGCAAGTTCGAAACTGAGAGAGAAAAGCTGCCAAAAAGACCCATTTCTTTTGAAATTTTTTTAGATTAGTTTGGAATGGTAATCTCAAAAATCGATTTCCAAATCCAAATCTAATTTTTTTTTCATTATTTGGATTGGTACTCTTAGTTTTTAAACCATATCTCACTTCATAATTGTCAGACAAAGTCAAGCAAGATATGAATCAAAAGTTCACTGAACTGCCAGTTATCGCGTAGAACATTGTTTTTAAATCAGTTTAGTAGTTTGAATAAAACAACCAAAAATAAAACCATCAATAGTACGCTGGCTCTAGGTCTCGTTATGTTTGAGGCTAGGTGGTCATACAGCTGTTTCATTAGTACCTCTACCAAATCATCAGTGACTTTCGCTTAATGTACTGGCCCCAACGACTCTTACTCCATGCCGGAGCTGCCATAATCGTTTGGGAATTCCCAAACGACTTGACAGCAAAATCCGGCACACATAAGAACAGTGCTGGCTGCCAGTACCTTTGTGACTGTGTGTGTTCCCCAATCTTGGCTTTGCTAATGTTAGTGAGAGAGATTTCCTCCCCGCTTCTAACACAGTAACCAATAGTTTGAGTACAGAGTAGCATTCAAACCGGGGTTTTTGTTGCTATAAATGAAACTATTTCTGTTTAGTTTCAGCAACGACGCCGTGCCTGGCGTTTAACCAAAAATATTTAAAAACGAGAGCGTAAGTTAAAGTCGGCTCTAACCGACTTCGATATACCCGTTACTCATGAAAAAACATGTTTAACAGTGTTCCCGCGTACCTTAGTGTGACCATCCAAAAAGTATGCAACATTTTTTTAGGGTGGTAGCGGGGAGGGCTTGGTTCACTTTTTTGCTTATAACTTGAGAACCGCTCATCCGATCTTTATCATTCCTGCGGCAAATCGATTTATTTTGCTAATTACTAACTATCTCTAGAAATTACGAATCGTTAATCTTTAAAACTGTAGGAGATATAACTTTTTTTCCAAATTGCGGGGGCGGCAGGAGGCGTGGCCAAAATTTGAAACAAACTTGATCTACGTGCAGATAAAAGAAGCATTTGTCCCATACATGTCAAACCTCTATCTCTTACCATCTCTGAGATCTAGGTGTTCATACAGACGGACGGACGGACGGACGGACGGACAGACGGACAAGGCTAAATCGACTCGGCTGTTGATGCTGATCAAGAATATATATACTTTATATGGTCGGAAATGATTCCTTCTGCCTGTTACATACATTTGCACGACTTTAGTATACCCTTTTTACTCTACGAGTAACGGGTATAATAAATTTGGCAGGTCATACATAATAGCCCTTAAATATAATAGTTTTGAATGCCTCCTACGACGAATACAAAAACAATCAAACTAAGTCAATTTGCATGAACTTGAAACCTTCCATTTTTAACTCAAATGCCAATAACTTCTATATTCTTGTACGGATTTGAATGAATTATGTGGCGTTGTATTTTTAATAGATAAATCTTTAGTGACCAACAATAAAATAAATTTTGTACAATTTTTCCCTGGTGATAGTCGCACTTAAAATCTAGCTTTTTTTAAAAAATGATAAAAATAAATCAAACACCGTTGAATGTGAATGAATGATAGGGCGTTCAATTACCTTCCAAGAAAACATTACCTTTTATAATGAATGGATCGATATACACATTTGGATGGATGTACACATTTATATAAAGGTACTTTTTTCCGAATCAAAAATCTAGCTTTTCCGCGATTTCTCGTTCCGTTCTTGATTATTATTTTTGTTCTGGCCTTTCGCTAACTTCATAACGTGACCAAAAGACGAAGAAAAATACAAAAATTTGTGTGATCACACAAGGTACTCAAATTTGACTGAGTAGAGGAACTTACTCAATTTGATCCATCTACTGTATGTGTGACACGATTTTCCTCACCAATACCTTATTGTCTTCGTAAAAGTGCGATTCTAAAGTAGAAAAAATAAAAAATATTTTATTTTATTTTTTTACATTTTTCCTAGGCGTTTAAAAATTAAATTTCTTGCATTGGTCATTTATTTTTTTTATTTTTGTAAACTAGTGTTATCTGAGTTCTTAACTGAGACTTGTTGCACCGTCACGCGAGCCTTAAATAGTCGTGTGGGCTAAAACGCCGGCATTTATGTTAAAGAGCCCGAAGTCCGGAGGTCGAATCCCAGTAAAGGTAGTTAAAAAAACCTTTTAAGTTATACCTGTTGCACAAAGGAGACTGTGCCATCTAGTCAAGCTCACCCTCCCCCTTCTGCCTCCCTTTCCCCAACCCTTTCCCATCCCCCCACCTCTTCTCCCTCCCTCCCTTTCACAAAATAGGCTTACAGTGCAAGCTCCAAAAAGTGTGCTTCAGAAAATGCGAATTATTTTAAGATGAATCTGTTCTTAAAATTCCCTTCTGTTTCTAACACTTTGGTTATGGAGTGAGGGTTGATTTCTGACCTACTTTCCTCTGGATTTTAGTTTCAAGGATATCGTTTTAAGTATTACTTTGTTTCAAAAATGTTTTGGGGGTTGACTTAAGAGTTTATTATATTTGGATGAAGGGCTGTACAAATTAATAGTATGACTAAAATGATATAGTTCGGAATTTACTTCAAATATCCCGAAACAGTCAAGTATTTCGGTATAAAAAAAATTCGTACTTGAAATAGGAATTTTGTACTTAAATCAAGTATTTTCGTACTTTCCGCATTCTTGACACCGTTTGTACTTGATTAAAGTACAAAGTTCTTATTTTTTTATGAGTGTTGCTTTTAAGTACTTAAAAACATAGTTTCGTAAGTTTTTGTTCCGATTAGAAGAAAAGAAAAAAAATTATATTTAGCAACTTTTTTCTTAGCTATTTCTAGCAATTTTTTTTCAATTCTAGCAAATTTCATCTCTAAATTTCTGGTAGCACTGCCACGGTGCAACGCCTTCTTGCTGATTTCTATTACAAAGCCAAAATGTGAGCTCTCCATTTGTATGCCCGAATTTTGTTCATTTATTTTTAAGCGTTCTCGTTTTCCGCAAAAGAAAACCCCACGGTGCCCAGTTGCTTTTTAGTGCCCTTGTCGCAAGTTTCTTGCTCGAACTTCTGTTGCTGCACATCTTGTGCATATCGGCTGTGTACCTTTTTTTTTTTGTTTTCTCGATAAGATTACCGGTCGGAATTTATTCAAGCATGCGAGACGGCAGAAAGATTTAAGGTTTTTGTAGCAAAAACCGCACACGCCCCAAAATTAATAGCTAATGAAGCGCACACGAAGCAAAGGCCATAAAAGTCAAGAGGATGTTAGGTGCAAGGTGTGTGGGATGTGTGTGTGTGTGTGTGAGTTACTGTGTGCACGGCTCATTTGCTCTGCACTTGACGTGCAACTTAAGCAAAGTTCAGTGCCAAAAAAGTCGCATAAATTTATTTTGTGCCAAAAATTACAAATGCTGCAGCACAGACTTCGACCATGATTTGCATCAGAAAATTGCGTTTTTGGTTTTTACGGTCATGGCTTGGCATTTTGATGCAAGTTTAAGCCAAATATTTGACACTGGATAAAAGCATTCTCATTCTCTTCCCCCCATTAATCATTTTGTCGCCCTTTTAATTTCATTTACTAATCAAATGTCAAATCGATTTACATATCAATGCACTTTCATTGAAATTCAAATGTCTTTGGCTGTCTCTTTGCCTTTTGCTTATTGATTTCAAACAATTTTTTGGGGTGCCCATTTTGCGCTTCATTTAACCGGATACGGAATATATTTCAATGCTGTATCCTCCCTTTCGTTGTCGTTTCATACATATGCCAAACATTGTACATTCTATTTGGAAATTGTGCGTTATTTTTATTGATTTTCATTTATGTATTCATCAAAATTGGTTTCTGATGTGCTTTTTATGATCGTGTAGCTGTATTTATATCACATATCTTGATATATATTTTGTCACCGAGGACACATAAAAACGTGTCGTGTGGGGTAAGGTTACTGTGGGTCAAGAGCTGATGAATAGTGTGTAGTTCTTTTGAAATTTATTGTCATTCTTTAGAAAAGAATTAGGTTTACGCTTCCTCCCTTTATTCGAAACTTCTCTTTGTTCTAACAGAAAAACCTGTAACCTGCTTGGGTTTTCGGACTTTTTTTACACACTTTTTACACGGTTTACTATTTACATATTCATTACGGGTTTGTTCTGTCCATTATTTACAGCCTCTGTCTTCGTTCGTCTCTTTGTCTCGTCTTATTTTCATTTTTAGTTACAGTGTGACCATCGTCTTTGATCTAAAATACCTTAAGGCTAAAATATCGATACATTCCATTTTGACTGCCTAACCCACTGTTCGTGTCTTGGCTTAAGTGTTGTACATTTTAGACAAATTAAGTGCGTTAATAATACATGCCAAGCAGTCAAAATAAAATTGATAAAGTCGCCTGCACGCTGGCACGCCATTTAGGTGGGTCTTAGCACTTCAAATGTAAGCAATCGCACGTGGCATACGCGGCGTATGCGTAATTTTCGCATAATCATGCGGTGTCCTTACACACACTCACACGCCCATAAACCTGTCAGGGCAGCATTAAAAGTAAGACTAAAATGTTATTTACACACAAAAGAAAAACTCCGAGTGGAAGCTTGAAACCGGAGAAGCTAACGTACTGGTTAGTTGTGTTCTGCCACGGCATATCATAAAAATTAAAATGATTGCCCAAACTTTCGCGCAGCACATGTAAAAGTTTTGTCATTATGTTGAGTAGCTGGCGCGCGCTCTGCCTTTAATGGGTTTGCTGCCATGTAAAGGCGTCATCATCATTTGGCTTTAATTTGCAGCAACGAGCAAATTGTCGCACTTTGATTGTCTGACTTTGCCTTAACTTTCGGTGGCTAAGTATAGTTTGAGTCATAAAATGAACACATTTTCGTTTTATGTACAACAAAAATGAACAGCGAATCGTTATTTTATGATAAAAACAATGAAGCGATTGTTTGTCATATATATTTAGGGGGCAATCAAAACCTTTTGTTTGGTTTATTATAGAACAAACTTCAGTTTCGTGTCTGTTAAGCTGTCACAGCAAATTTTAAAGGACTGAGTGATGTTAACTTTGACAGAGCACAAAACAGCTGTGGTTTGTTGTGCTCTGGTATGGCCATGTGGCGTTTGAGTGATTTTAGTTAGCATCTGTTAAATGGACGGATCAAAGTGTGAGCGTCCTTAGAAAACAAAACACATTGCTCTGTTTAAAGACGAAGCATTGTGTCTGTCTGAATCCATGGGCATCTCCTGGGTCTCATAAGTGGATCATTTGGAGAGTACTTTCGGCTCAGTGAAAACCATTTTAGCATTCTGTCCAAAATTTTAAGTTCTTTTGTTCGTACGTGACGTTTCGTTTTCTCCAAAACGGCTAAATCTGGCAAATTAGATGTGAGAGGGAGGAATTCAAGCTCCAATTCATTGGTTCCAGCCATGCACTGTACCAAATCTAGAAATTGTTCTCCAGTCTAGCTATAAAGCTGAAATTTTTGGTAGATAAGATAAAATTTTAATTTTATCCAAACCAAAAAGTGTGTTTGTATTCTTCACAAGAAAAAATATTTGTGATTGGATTTGAACCATATCTAAAGTATTTATAAATCAAAGGTCTCACCTGCAAACGACTGGCCCAAATTTTGAACATAATTTGGCTTATTGCTGATTTTGCAATACTTAATTCTAAAACTATGGTTCTTAAGCAATAAAATTAGAACTAAAACAGGGGTGTCCAGCCATTCCGCAAGCAGTTTTGTATGCAAAATAATAGCCGCGCGTATAGATATTGCACATGCATAAGCCAACAAAAACAAATCATAGTGCCATGCCGGCCTCTTCTCCTCACTCGCAAACTCGAATGCAACAACAAATTGCATTGCGCTATCAAGGCAGATCTGCGTAGCAACGACCACTCACACAAACAAACAGAAATCGGCTTTTTTTCTCGTTTTGTTGTTACTGCTTGAAATATATTTAGTGCATTTGTATTAGTTCTGACGCGCTGGTAAGCTCGTTCTAAGCGCCCCTGGATCTAATATGTCCGAAAATCTCAATTTGACCTATTAACCCAATTTTTATCAAAATTTGGGCAAATTATTTCCCTGAAGTAAAGCTATATACCTAACACATAGCTTTTATGTTATGATATAATAAAATACACATTTTAAACATCGAAAATGGCCTAGAGCTAGGTCCAGTTTTATGAAGTGGTGGTGGCAATTATAGATAATTTTCGTGTTCTAAACACTAATCTGTTTAGGGAAATGGTCGATGGGAATTTGAGCTAAAATTGCTTTATATATCTATTTTGACTGTACCATTTCTTTGACTTAATAAAATATTATCTCAAACAGCTCTACGATATTTTTAAGAGAAAATATACCATTTTTATTACATGTGTAGGACATAACAAAAATGCTCACTGCCCAAAGGTATGCAATGTGCAATATAACAGTAAATAAGGCTAATCCATTGTGTTGAATTCACAAAAAAATTGTTAACCACATTCATTGCATACTTATGTGCAGTACATAATGTCATTTCGAACACATATAATCCAAATGGTATATCTTCTCTTAAAAAAAAACGTGGAATTGTTTGAGATAGAATTATTGAAATTTAAGAAATACTATTGTGCGTTAAAAGCAAAAAAAAAGTCAAGAAATTGTAGGTGACCTACAAATAGTTTCTTAAAAGGTTACACAATAGGCATTTAAAGCAGATTTAGAGTCAGATTACCAAAAGTCATGATGTGATGAACAAATTATTGGAATTAAACAGATTCGCATTCACCACTCCCTTAGTAAACTGGAACCGAAACAGCAACCGTTATTTTTAACCGGTATAACAATAGGGTTGCCACATATTCGACGGACCCATGTTTTTTTAAAAAAATCAAAAAAAAAAATCAAAGAAAAAAAAAAATTTGGCGGTTGGCAATCTTAATCATTTAATTTGTTCCAAGTAGATTTGTTTACATCAATTTTTGAATATGATATCTCTCAAATGGCCGCCTCTGGCGTTGATGGCGTATTGTGCCCTTTTTGCAGCATTTTCCATCGATTTCGCCAACATTTCGGCCGGAATAGCGGCTATTTCTTCACGAATGTTGTCCTTGAGCTCTTCTACGGTCCTTGGCTTGTTAACGTGAACCTTTGACTTCAAATATCCCCACAAGAAGAAGTCAGGCGGCGTCAAATCGGGCGAACGCGGTGGCCAGTCCAAATCACCACTTTTCGACATCAAACGGCCCGGAAACAATTTCTTCAGAAAATCGATTGTTATGCGACTTGTGTGCGGTGGAGCGCCGTCTTCTTGAAACCAGAACTGCCTCATACGCTTTCGACGAATAATTGGCATCACAAAATTGGTCATCATGTCGCGATAACGCTCCTGGTTGATGGTAACAGCACGCTCGCGTGGCGTGTATTGTTCCATGGTAAAAATCTGCTTGGACTGACGCTTCAAACGCGGTATGTCATTAAGCGATCTGACATCTCTGTCAAAAGTTATGGCGTTGCCAGATGGGTCCGTCGAATATGGACAACCCTGTACTAAAGTCGTGCAAATGTATGTAACAGGCAGAGGAATCATTTCCGACCATATAAAGCAGTGGCGTACGCTGGAATTTTTCAGGGGGGGGGGGGGGTTTGGAGAAATAAAATTTTTGTGGGGGCAAAAACCAAGGCTCTACTTGCATTATTTTTTTGGATAGTATTACAATTTTGGAGTTACCTATAGAATTCAACTGCACTTAATTTCCTGCATAATTTTCAAACAATTTTTTGTTCAACATGAATTCCAAAATATATAAACTAACTGCGTGTTCATTTGTATCATCAACTTAAACGAAATTCTGAAATTTCGATTACGGTTATAGTTATATTTCATGGAAAAAGGGAATGGGATGCTTGTCCGATTGCTGCACAAGTAAAAACAGATTTAGGCCAATATAAATGCCTTGACTCAAGCTGAAATTAATTTCGGGTTTGGTCCCTGCTTTGGAAGTAAAATTGGAAAAAAGAAAGAGCGGCGCAGGCAATTTTTTTTTTTTTTTTTCAAATTTTCGCAAGCGGCGCTAAAATTGAATCAATTTTTTCAATTAAATAATAAAAAATTTGATACAAAAAATCATGCGATTTTGGTATTTAGAAAATATAAAATAAATTAAACAAGAACCCAAGAAATCATACTACAAATTGGCGTCTTATTTCCTTATTAAAATGAAACAGCCAACCAAAAATTATTTTTTCGTCTTACTTCATTTCCTCTTTTGAGGACTTATTTCATTTTAAAATTTTATTTAGGAATAATGCTCCAAAAACGTAAATAACGCCCAAATTTTAACAAACAGGGTGGTTTTTTTTCTATATAAATTGTTGGGGCCTTATTTCATTTTATTTTTAGGGCCTTATTTCGCAGACCCCTTATTTAATAATCATTGAAAAACTTTGCGGGATGTGTAGAGCAAATTTTTAAATTTTACCTTCAAGTATAACATAATTTTAAATCAAAGAATGTTGTACACGTCATTTGTATTTTGCTATTGCTTTTAAGCTCTGTGGTTAAATTGCTCAAAAATTGTAATGTATTCTTATTTATTTGACATTTGACAAAAATAATTCACATATTTGTAGATCAAAACCGGAAATTTTAAAAATTAATTAAAAAAGAAACCTTGGATGACCGCCTTGACTTAAATGTATAACAATTCTAATAATAATTCTTTATAATTCACGGTCCATCGATGAAATTTTTTTCCAAATTGTTGTTAATTTGGGTCAAATTTACTAATTTGTCTTTAGAAGCTTCTTTCTTAGTACAGTATTTTGCATATAAAAATATATTCCATGTCGGCCAGGACCGTCGTACAAAATGAAAAAAGGCAAAAAGTCAAATTAAATCGAATTTTTAATTTGTTATTTACTGTTTTCAGCAAGCACTTTAATTAGTTTAAAAGTGTATATCAAGTGAAATTCCGTTTCCAAAATAATGACAAAATTGCAAGCTTTTCGAACGTGACAAAAACAGAAGTGGTTTTCACGACCAGCTATATAAAAGACAAATTTTAGCGAAACCTAACACAATAATTAAGCCCAAATAATCTTAATATCTTATGAATGCACAGTTCTTTGAAATGTATATTATTTTATATAAAAATCTTGAGTACTTTTTTTGTAAAAAAATATTTATCTCTGTCGTCACGTGACATGTCGAACGTGACATTTTTTCCATCATCATATTTATATGGTTTCTGCTTAAATGCGTAGCAAAAACATACAGTTAATTGCATTGGCATAGTTTCTCATGGTTTCTTATGCATTCTTGTATAGCTTTTGTACCATCAGAAAGATTTTAGATAGCGAAAGTACATGTAATTTATAGTCACTTTTTTCCAAAAAAATAAGCAAATTTAATGTCAAAATGAGAAAAATCGCACTAGCACGGCCGTGAAAGCGAATATGTTCAATTGGGTTATTAGTAAATGTAAGATTAGCTTACATTAGTTTAATTGGATTGTTTCCCTATAAAAATTATATCAAATACAGTGTTTTAAACCACTTTAATTTTTTTGGGCCAGGTGGACCTTTTTTTGGAAATGCCCATATCCTTCATATTTCGAATTTTTACGTAGTTAACACGTAAGATCTAATGATTACATTATATGCTCATAAATATTATATATTATTATGTATTATTAGTTTTCGAACTTAGCTTCGAATTTTATACGTCCACTATATAGCATTCTTGTGATTTGCTCGCAGTGACATAATTGCAGTGAATGTGGTTGAGTCCATGCAACTTCTTTGCGGATTCATTATATATTTAACACCAGAGAATAGGCGTTGCACGCTTACCTGCGTAGATGGAACAGAAAGAACGACTTTTAAAATCGCACATAATTCTGGAAACTTTGTAGAGGATTATTACCAAGAATCAAAATCAATATGCCTCAACTTCGTCGGCGCATTCAAATGAACCAGAATTTTAACTTTTAAATATTATGTAAAAGATCGATACAAGTATTTTTTTGCTCAGTACTTAGCGTTACGTTAGACCTAGGGTCCAAAAGTATTGCTCATAGAAAAGCATTGTTTTCAAAAAGGGATTTCTCTCGCTTTTCTATTTCCTGAAAAAACGATTTCGCAAGAGAGAACAAATTTTTTGATATTTCCAATTTGCAGTGAATCCAAATGGAAAAAAAATCGCCCAAACTCGAGTTTCGGCTTTAAGTTTAGTAGTTAGTTCGCGAACTGAGTCCCACCCTTTCCGGTTCAGAAGAAAGTCCTTATCTGCAGCCACATAATTGGAGCAAGAGTTGAAGATGTCTTCCGCCAGCAAATATTTTGGTATCCTGTAGGTTGAGCTCCAACGCGTGGGGCAATTGATGGATGCTTAAATGTTATGACTCCTAAAAAGTTGAAAGAAAATCTGGCAGCTTGTGAAGGTCGTTTTATGATTGCTTTTTTTGCATTACAAACGTCTGACTGAAACTACGATGCGCTCTGCAAAGGTAAAAAAAACCGAAACTGTACCGGTTCCAACGTTTCGGTTTCGTTCCGGTTATATCGGTTCCAATAATAACGGTAAACGGTATTTTCCTGCGGTTTTTGCAATAAAATCACAAAAATTGTTAAGGTATAAAGAAAAGAGAAATATCCAACGGTCCTAAAATCGTCTGGGAGAGTTCCATAGAGTTTTTCGTTTGTCCGTAATGTTTAATTACATTTGTTCGTATGTTACGTTACGTAGGTTACATTTTAGAAATGGTTATTTATTTATTTATTTATTTGGTTATCAAACAAAAAACGAAAGGGAATTATAATTAGATCATAAGACACGAAAAGGTTCATGTAGGGCATAGTTGGACCTGCAGAGTGTCAAACGTAGTGGCTGGAATGTACGGGTTCTATAGAAGTGAGGGGCGATTGAGAATCTACCAATCCGAGAAGAAGTTTGTGGACGAATAGGACACCATTTCATATTCTGCGGTGATGTATAGATTGAAGATCGATTAATTTTAACCTCGATCCTAATAATAAATAAATGCCTATTGGGGTCCCAATGCCGATTGCGAAGAGCGAAAATTAGAAATTGTTTTTGGACAGATTCGATTAGTAATTGCTCCTCTTTGTACTGTGGGCCCCATTAACTAGAGCAGTATTCCAAAATAGGGCGTACTAAGGATCTGTACAATGATTAAGTTGTGTAAGGGTAATCAAACTCTTTGGACCAATGCCAGAACAACTTTGGCTTTATTTACTGTAGCTGCGATATGGCTGTTGAAGCACAATTTCTGGTCAAATAGTATACCAAGATCGTTTACATGTGAAATACGGTCCTGGATATGATTCCCTATAGAATAGAACAAACGAAACAACCTGAGGTGAGCTGCGGGAAAAAGTCATCATTTGGCATTTAGAATGGTTCAAGAAAAGAAGATTATTTGAACACCACTTCTTAGGGTTTACATATTTGGCCACACTGGTAAAATTCACCACCCCAGATCCCTTCGCTGAGGACACTTAATCCATTATTTTAACAGTTAAAATGAAAGGTACCGAACCCGATTTTTGTTTTGGTTTTATTCCTGATTTTGTTGCCTTGTGACAGAAGTCGGTGTGTGTGTTGTAATTCGAACTAAAATATTCTCTGACTGAATTACACCCACAACATAATACGATATGATTTAAAATATTGTCGTCGGATTTTTATAGCAGTTTGCAGCACTCTTTCAATATATTTAATGGCTGAGATTAAACTGCACGTTCCCATACATATACCGTACTGCGGCAGCGACGTCGACACACTGACAGCATACAAGCTTATACTGCTCTCTTTTGCAACAACAAAGAAATGCTAAACACACACACGCAACACCAAAATGAGCATGTGTGTTTTGCCGGCCCCTGGATTTAAGCAATGATTGTAAAAAGAGGCAGTTGGCAATCATGCATTCTTTAGAGCCAGGTCTCGACTCAATCAACTTGTTTGAGTTCAAAATTGTGACGCAGTGTTATTGACATTTCGAATCAAACTACAGCCCAATATTAATTGGTCCCGCATTTTTTCTCACTGTTGCTGCCTGCGACTGACACAAGTCAATTAGAATGTCTCTTTATGAAATGAAAATTTTAATAATGCAAATGCATTGTTGTGGCGGTTGTTGTCGCTGGCGGCATCGGCTGCTTGTTGCATACAGCATTCAGCAAAACTGCAGGCTCAGGCCCCATACCCCTTTTGGCCATGTGCCATCATTGTCGTCGTCGACGTCATCATCATCGGCTTGTCGTTTTTAGTTATTTTAACGTCCTTGCCACATCAGCCTCAGCCTGAGGAACAACAATGGACGACAAGCATCGGAGTTAATTGAATTGTGTTTACACTACGGCGACAGGGAACAAGCCTCAGCATGTGCCATTATTTTGGGGACTTTTTGTTTGGAGCTCACAAAAATGGCAGTTGAGTAGACTATGTACCACAAGGGTAGAGCAACCGGCTGGCGCTGAGCCATATGCACTTGAGTTAATTTTTCAATTTGTTTCGGGCACTAAATGAATTATTTGCCCACGAACGAATGCCTCGAAGTACCCTTCAGACATGTTGTGTGTGTGTTTGCTGTTAGTTTTGTTCAGTCTGTTGACTGAATCGAAACAGTCTAAACTCATTTTACACATTTCCGTTTGCTGATGATTCGCTCATTAAAAGTTTTCGCATAAAAGTTGCTGTCGCACTCACATGTTGTTAAGCAGACAACAAAGAACGTTTTCAGAATTTCGAAATATTGAATAAGCAACGCCTTCAATTAATTGTTTTAGTAATTAGCATTCAGGTAAATATGCCTACAAATCTAATCAGCTGCCTTCCTGCTCCCTTTGCCACTTCGGCTCCCCGAAGAAATGTCTTCTCTGTTCGCGACTGCTGTTTCAATTACAAAACTTTTATTCTATATCCGCATTCATTTCCCAGTTCTGCTAATGCGCCAAGTGGCCGCAGGACATTTCTGTAAAGTAATTTAAAGCGCGTGCGAAATGCAAAAGTTTTACTGACCGATAAAAAGTTTCGATTATAATAGAAAACGTCTCGGGAAATGAGACATGTTTTCATTGGATAAGCATAAATGGGATGTGCCACAGTAAATTTGAATGTGGAACGGAAATTGTTTTCAATGTTTGTTGAAATTGGACAAATAAATTAAATAAACTACAGCAATTTCTTCATATTTTTATTTCAGATGTAGCCTTGAGGCGATTATTATCCAAACTTGATGATTTGGCTTCCACAAACTATTGTTTCGCTTTGACAAACCGAGCACAACACACAACCGCAACCGAAACCATCATCCACCTGGCAATCCGTTCCGTTCATTCATCATCAAGGAGAAATTTAAGCAAAGCGGCAGCAGCTGAAGTGTAAATGTCATTGTCAGCCTGTCTTGCCGTTGGAGTGGGGGAGGGGGGCTGGCAGTTTTTTTGCTTGGCCACTTGATGTATGCGTGGCTGTGGCTGGAGACGCACGACTGCCGTTGACACTTTGCCAGGAGGGAGCCAGGCAAGCCAAGTCGAAAGGGTAAACAGCTACAAAAACAACAGGGCCACCAGAAGAGAGCAATGCCAAGGCTGGCGAGCTGTGAAGTGTGACTTTGACTTTTTATTCCTTCCCCCGCAAAAAATGACTTCAGTTTCCTATGGCATGCCAGTAGTTAATTTAATTGTTCAGCGAAACTTTTTAAAGCAAAAAATAACTTTATCAAAAATGTCTTTAAATTTCAGATATTTCTTTTCATTCTCCTTTTACTTTGCTGAGTTATTTTTAAGGCCAATTTATCGAGTGGGTGGGTTTTTTGGGTCTTGGGGCCAATATTTTATATAATGTTTCAATTTATAGATACGATTGTGTAAGCGTGCGTGTGTGCATGATTGATATAAATTTCGTTTTGATGAATGCTCAAAGGAATTCTCTTCTACAGTTTCAGTTAGTTATTTTCGCCTTTGCCTCAGAAAACAGTTTAAATGTGGGAGAATAATATTTTTATACAATTTGCTAACCGCAAATGTGTTTGAGTAAGCGAAATAAGGCATAGTTCTTTGCGGATTGCGTCCCCCCCTGGGGTAGAGAGAGACTGTCAAAAACTTTGTGGCCATTTACTTGTATGAATAATATATATGTTTTTACATACATATTCAAATCAGGCTGCCTTTTTATGCCATCGCACGCTCACACACACACACACATGTATCTACAACACATTTGCATATCAAAATGTTGTAGAAATAAAATATTTACATAGAAAACTGGCAAAACATTGACACGATTTGGTCCGAACAACCAAACTTAAAATTGATTATTCCATTTATTTTTTCGTTTTTACCCAAAAATCTTCATCAATTTAAGCTTTCTCATCAAAGTGCGTGCGGGAGTGTGTTGATAAATAGCTAAGCAATAAATTATACTTGAAAGTTTGAAATCATCCTTTGCTAGTAGGGAATTCTGGTTCACTATATTTGTGAATTTATTCCTTTGACTTTCTTGTGGTTTTCAATGCAAAAAATGTTTACTTTCTTAAGCACACCAAAGGGTTCATCTCAAAATGTTGATACACTGTAAAGTGGATGTTGATTTAAAAGGAATTATTTCCGTGCTCCTGATCAGAACAATGAACTGCCTGACATCTCTGCCTACTTGGATCTTGGATGGCATATATTTTTATGCAAAATACTATACTAAGAAAGAAGCGACTAAAGAAAACGATTTTTAAACCAATGTAGGAAATACCCTTAGAAGGGAAAGTTTTCGGAAAATGTTGGACAGATTGGCTAATAACTCTGTTTGTAAAGATGGTAAGCAAATTCGGAAAATCCGCCACAAGGAAAAAAATATTGTTCATACGATTGACTGGAAGCTTGATTTGAAGGGACAATATACGGATTAATTTGTGATCCGATGCCCGTTGTGAAAATGCCTGGAAAACTATGTATGGAACAAAATTATTTTTCATTCGATGGCCCTGAAACTCAGTTTGTAATGAGAGTTCCCATGTGGGTTAATCCGTACAGCGATGATACACAACAGCGACTTTACAAAAAAATTGTGACTAAAATCCCCCCTAAAAATCGTGTCATTTTACATAAAATGTTGATTGACAACATACAAATTAAACTTTTTAAAAGAACCTTTTCGAGACTTCGTTAAGCGTACCCATGGCGCTTTAGGTAAGGGTAGGTTATGACGAATGAGAGCGGCAAGTCACCCTCCCACTAAGACTCATTGCGATGCCATATATATTCCCTGTTAAAATCCACTAGAGTTACTCAATTCATTTCGAAAGTAAACACCCCTCAAATTGACAATTTACACACAGTGCAGAGCGACCCTACGTACAGTTGCGAAAAATAATAATAGCACCACTACAACACATTTTTGTTTTGATAAAAAATAATGCAATTACTGTTGCGATTTTTTATTTTTTGATTATTTTCTTTATTGTTTAGTATTCACAAAAGAAAAAAAGCCCCCAAAAATGCTGAAAAAAATAGCACCATTAGCCATTCTGTACCTTGGAGGAGGTATATTGAAATCGTCCGGATGTTTCCCGTATCGCAACGAGAAGGCAGCATCTCCGACCACCCAAAATAGCGTAACAATAATTGATCAGGCGCAGACGAGCAGAGTTGATATAGCCAGTTATCATGGTCTTTCCGATACCACAGTCGTTCCAAAGCCAGATCGAAATTTTCTCAGTCTATCTTTCTCTCCTGTCTTAGCCCCCACCAATTCTAACACTGCCAACTTTTTCGAAGTCTTTTGGTATAAATACGCTTCCTTTTTATTTTTTTTTCGTATATTTTATAATTTTTTTTTTATATTTGCTGTCGCTCCCCAGCCGATCGGATGGTATCAGGTATTTACTCATATGAACGATTTTGTTCACCGAAAATTTTAATTATTAGTTACTTAATACAAAGATAGGCAAAAAAATTCTTATCTTTTTATTTTCAATGCTATCGCTCCCAAACTTGTTACTGATATTTATATTATTTATAGTTCCAGGCTCCCAAAAAACAACCTACGTTTTAATAATAGCTATCCCTCAATTTATATATAGCTCGCCACGATTGTAAAATCACAACTATAGTATAGCTGCCATACGAAATAATAGGTCTGAAAAAAAGTCTTAGTGAGAAAAACTTTTTTGCTTTCAGTGATATCGCTTCTAACTTTGTACAAATCAATATTATATACTATCACACAATTCCGTTAAGTTTGATTCAACGGATGACTATAGCATATAGCTGCCATAGGAACGATCGGTCTAAATGTAGTCCTAGTGAGAAAAACTTTTTTGATTTTTTATTTCATTCTCCTATAAACTTCTTGGTAGAGCCAGTTAGCTTTCCCTTTTTTTTTTAGTGAACCCCGTATATTTTGTGGAATTGCCTTTGTAGAAAGCATGCGCTTATTAGTTTAACTAAGATTTCATTGTTTCTATCATAAAAAGTTATTAATAATTATTGCAATGGGACGTGGAAAGCTCTGAACTGCGGAGAATCGCGATCTTATCAAAAAATTGATATTGGACTGCAAAACGTGCAGAAGTTGGTCAATTGGTAGGATGTTTTAATTAAATGATTAAAAACGCCTTAAATTTATAAAAAAAAAGATCAAACACGCGGACGAAAACGATCTATGACCCCTCTTCATGTTAAAAACTGATTCGTCAGAGCAAGAAGGATACCTTCAATCCTGCTGCCCAGCTTAAAGAAAGAGCTCAAAATAAATGCGATGGACCAAAGAGTCTTGATATCTTAGGCAACATACCCAAAAGCCAGCAGCCCAAAGAAAGGTACCACTTTTAAAAGCGACACCCTTTACTAAGCGCAAGAAGTTTGCCAGGGATCATGCAAATTGGACATCCCAACAATGGAGGAATATTCTACGTAGAAAGTGGTTATGTTTGGTGTAAAGGGATCTCAATCATACGTTAGACGTGCAAGGAACACAGAATACAAACCCCAATATACCACTAAAACCTTTAAGCATGGAGGATGTAGTGTAATGGTATGGTCTTGCTTTTCCTACTATGAAGAAGGTCCAATACATTGGATAAAACCATCATGGATCAGCACGTGTACGTGAATATCATAGAGACAGAAATGCTACTCTTTGCAGAATACGAAATGCCGCTCGTATGGGTCTTTCAACAGGACAATGACCCCAAACACAGCAGAAAACGAGAGCGTAAGTTAAAGTCGGCTCTAACCGACTTCGATATACCCGTTACTCATGAAAAAACATGTTTAACAGTGACCATCCGAAAAGTATGCAACACTTTTTAGGGTGGGAGGGGCGGTAAAGTGGGGGATTGGTTCACTTTTTTGCTCATAACTTGAGAACGGTTCATCGGATCTTTATCATTTCTTCGGCAAATCGATTCATTTGCTAATTACTAACTATCTCTAGAAGGTACGAATCGTCAATCTTTAAAACTGGAGGAGATATAACGTTTTTTCCGAATTGCGGGGGCGGGAGGGGGCGTGGCCAAAATTTGAAACAAACTTGATCTGCGTGCAGATAAAAGAAGCATTTGTCCCATACATGTCAAACCTCTATCTCTTACCATCTCTGAGATCAGGTGTTCATACAGACAGACGGACGGACGGACGGACGGACGGACAGACGGACAAGGCTAAATCGACTCGGCTGTTGATGCTGATCAAGATATATATACTTTATAATGGTCAGTTCCTTCTGCCTGTTACATACATTTGCACGACTTTAGTACACCCTTTTTACTCTACGAGTAACGGGTATAAAAAGAAAGTAATGGCTTCAATTGGCCTGCTCAGTTTATGCCTAATCTGGTCTGGTCTGACGTCATGAAGGCAGTTGCTGCTTCCAAGCCAACCACTATCGGATCACCTTTCGGAAGAAATTAAAGAGTCCTGATCCACCCCCTTCCCCTAAAACGATGTGATTATTTTTATAGATTAAAAAAAAAAATATAATGAATGAATACCCTAAATTTATTAGTTTTGTATAAAATAAACCCCAAATGACAAACTTTTTAAAAATTAGTTGGTAAAATATTTTAAAAAAAATAATAAATTTTAGTAAAAATTGTTTTATTATTGTTTTTATATAAATTATTTTAATATTTGGAAATTTATAATTTAATAATATTATTTTATTATTTTTAATTTTTAATATAGTTTTTGTTAAAATGTTAATTTTAAATAATTAAAATTTTATAATTTTAAAAATATTTTATTTTTTATTTTATTATAGAAAGGATATAGATTGGGCATTTGAAGCAGAAGTTAGTATTCGAAATAAAAGACTTGTACCGAGAAGCAAGAAGATGAGGTTAATGAAGGTTGTATTAAAAGCGGTTGACATGAGAAGATAAATAATTTAAACTATATTGTGGTTGTTGTTGAAACAAAAAGAACAGTTAAATTTTTTAGGAAGATAAGATGAGATAAAAAATTTACTGATAATTGTATACATTTAAATCTTTGATGAAAAATATAAAAAGTGTTGGACTGTGTAACCGTTAAAATATCTAAAATGTGGAAGCTTACTAACTAAGATTTTGATTAATTTTTTTAATTAGAGTTTTTCAAAAACTTTAAATGATATCGTCTGATTGGAGAGAGAAATTTAGAAAAAATAGAAAAGAGAAAAAAATAAAAAAATGATGTTATAATTGTTTGAAACTTGAAAAGTGAAAATAATGAAAATGTTTAAATTTTGGAAAAGAAAAAAAGAAAAATATGGTGAATTTTGTTCAAATTAAAGCTTTAAAACTAAGTTTGTTTTTTGTTAAAGAGATGAGTGAAAGTTAAAGATATAAAAAAAATATTTGTAAAAAAAAAAAAAAAAAGAGAGAAATAATTTATTTTTAGGGGTTAAAAGAATATTAAATGATAAATATGATTTAGTATTAATAGTTACAAATTGTTAAGAAATATAATTCCATAATTATAGCTAATATATAAATATAAAGAACTAATTTTTGGTACCGCTCCATTCATTTCCCAAAAACAGTATTTGTTCTCCCTTTTGCCCCATATGCTCATCTATAACATCTATAAATTCTAGCTTTTGTATAGCTAATTTGGAAAAAAACGTATAGCTAAGTTTCAATATTTGTATCCTCGTCAAGGCAGCAGCGAGAGGCAAAATTTATGATCCATGTCGAGCTCCCAAAACCAATCGTTTTTGTTTCACATGGGTTTTTTAATTTTTTTATTTTTTTTTTTATCTAATCTATAAATTTGTAAAGTAAATTTTTAAAAATTTTTTTAATTTATTTAAAAATATAAATAAAAAGTTAAAAAAAATGGTTTTTGTTTTATTCCAGGTTTGTAAGAGTCTTCCCTTTCTAAAATGTGCCAAAGTTTCCTTAATGTTACAAAATGTAAGTTGGGCAATAATTTAAAAATTTGCTTATGGTGGTGGTGCTATTATTTTTTCACAGCTGTATGTACTAAGTGCTCAAAAACGTTTAAGAATAAGGATGATCTGACAAGGCACTTGCCTTCTCATACTGGAGAGCGACCCTACAAATGTACGCAGTGCTCAAAAACATTTGCCAAAAATTGAGATCTGACAACGCATTTGGAAAAGGGCCTTTGCCAGTAAGAATAATTTAAATACGCAACACACCACAACGAATATCTTAATTTTTTCTTCTAACCCAGAAAGCTCATCATCATCCCAAAATATAAACAAGTAAGACACAAGTAAGTACAACACATGAACATAAACAAGTAAGAGTGTTGCAGTCGAGTGCCCCGACTGCAAATTACCCTGTATCGAGTAATGTGGATCCTATGTCTTTGATTTCTTAAGTTCATTGGCCATAAGGCCGATTTTGAATGTTAGAAGCGTGAAAAAGTTTAGGAAGCTGTACTTTGCCTTACCTTCTTGTTGACTCTCTCTTTCAATCTCACCATGTATTTCGGTTTGAATGACACCACGATCTTAAAGGATACCTTATCTTCCTTCAATTGTTTTAATTCTCTTTCCTTTCTTCTCTCTATTTCCCAGGCCCTTTGACTTTGAAACAACGCATGCAACTCACTGCCGCTTGGCTTTGCCTATTGGCCAACACAGACACCTTCGGCCAAGTGATCGCGACAGTTGAAGAATGTAGGCTCTTCAGATGCGGATTCCGTGGACTGGGTTCCACTGGACAGCTGTGGACGGCAGCAGCGTAGAACTAAAGCACGTCTTAACCTATTCCCCAACTTCCACTCAGTGCACGCTCTGGTGAACTAACCAAAACGAGGGTTCTCAGTACTGAACCATTGCACGGTGTGTCGTTCTAGCAATGTAGAAGATGAAAAAGGACATAAGAAAGACCTCATAGAAAATATATTTTCACATACGCTCACTTACTTCAAGTCTGACACAACTCACAAAATTTGATTTTGTGAAAACCGCACTTCAAGTTCTTAATTGATTTAACCACGAGAAAATAGTTATAAATATTACATTCCAAAAATAATAAAAGGAAAAGCGATTAAAACTTAGAACTTTGAATTTCTTTACATTTAAGTAGTAACTACTGAAGTACATTTAAAAATTTTTGAAGTCAAAATTAAGAGAGCTTTACGCGATACAGAGTGGGGAAGTAAGTCATGTTGAAAAGTAAAAGGACTGATAACGACTGTACTTCCGTGCGCGCACCGACTGGATTAAGTAGAGGGCGTTCCTAGCTAACGAACGAGCCCGTCAGTTGTCTCCGAGCACCTGGAGAGTCAGGACTTGCGCGACGTGTTTCTGTGAATGGTGAAAGACCTTCGACTTATGACTCGTGTGCGCAAAGTTTTGAACTCAGACCGTCGACTAAGTATTCGCTTAACTGCCCAGATGTTAAATTTACCAAAATCTGTGGTTCTTGGCATTGTGACGTTAACATATAGTTTAGTATTTTGAAAAACGAACATTTTTATTAAAAAATTACGAGATTTTTAAAAAAAAAATTTTCGCATGCGGCGCTAATTTCTACAAATTTGTGAACAACTCACCCCAATAGCAAAAAGAACTCGGGTTATTAAACTTTTTTCCACATCATCCATTAGAGGTAAAGTTGAAGGCGCCCTTTTCTTTTATTGTGGTTTCACAGAAAGGCTCACCCACACCTGCTGCTCTCAGCATCGGAATCCTGAGGAATAAATATAACATTGCGATCGCAGAAGAAAATTTTTTTATTACAAGCGTCAGCGTTCACATTTAATTCCATCCTTGGGTTATACAGAGTGCTAATTGCCATGAATATTTTATGAAGTCTTTGCGAATGAACAGGAAATTTTTTGTGGAATTGGAACTTTGCCAAATACCCTAAATAATGTTCCTTCCGCCGACCATAGTGTGGGATGTTGCCCTTTATGTCACGCCACAACCGCTCAATGTTTTGTGTGTGAGCCTGAGTATCGGGGTCCACAAAGTTTATGGAATGATTGACCGTTAGATGTATATATCCTTCGTCTCCAAGACAGTTGTAGGATTTCCAACAGTCAGTCATTATAGAGGAGCCATCGTCAACTCGCTCATTAACGTTGAGCAACGTACTTTTGTCGCGGGTTTCAACTGGCACAATGAAGAACTCACTGGACTCCCGCTCGATGCCACCAAAAACCCATTGACCTTCCACTATTCTTCCACAATTGAACTTCCTTTTGCCAACTTTGGACTCGTCAATTTGCGAACACTTTCTACAAAATTACACTGTACTTTTTGATTTTTCTTCTTATTGTCCATTTGCACTACGGAATGGCAACGAAATAGGGTCCTCGAACCTTTAGACGAAATTTTGCAAAGCAATTTTTTGAGAGGAAGAACTCTCATGACAATTACTTTAGAAGAAATTTTGCACACCACCACATTTTGGACAGTTGATTTTCTTTAAAATGGCATTATGACTAATAAGGAAGTCATGACATCCGACTCCGACATCGACAAAAACTTCGAAATTGTAGTTTCACAACCCGCACAAGCCATATTAATCACCCTTTTTGAACAAAGTACTCGCAGAACAATGGAATACAAATTTGTTCACAAATTACATATTTATTTTTAATAATTTGACATTTGAAGAAAAGCACATGCATAATTTCGGTGCAAAAACAGCAAATTTCAAAATTCATTTTAAAAGAAACCATGGATGACCGCCAATTAATTTTTGGCACGTAAATTCTTCATAATTCGCGGTCCATCAAGGAAAAATTATTTCGGAATTTTTTGGAGAGGGAAGAACGTTTATTCTATAAAAAAATATAATTTAAAACATGGGACAATTTCCAAGAATAAAATATATTGATTGGATTAACTAATGGGGGCAACAAAACGAAAAAAGCGATCTGTTTGTTTGTTGCTGTACGCTTTTTATGTTTAGACTGTTTCTCTCACTCTTGAGAAAAGCTTTCTAGTCCACAGTTCGAGAAGGTATTTTAGAATCAACCACTTTAATGATATTTGCCTACAAACGGAATCTGTTCTCGCTATTTTTATAGTTCAAATAGCGTCAGAGACTTATCTTTTTTAGTAGGCTGCATAGAAAGTGCCTGGGGAAAAATGTTTTATGAAATTTTCGTTTTGAATATGTTTTGATTCCAAATCTGTAAAATAATGTGCTGCGGCTTCTAAGACTGCTACAATCCCCTAAAGACAAAAACCGCTAGATGATGAAACGAAAACACAGTCAAAACCAGGGTAAGTTGAAATGATAAGATTTTATTCGATTGTCGATGCACTGGCTACTGGGGGAGTGTGTCCCTTACAAATTCTTAAAACTACTTTGACTTCCGTTGACGTCGCTGAGTACGCGATCGCAGCATTTTATTCTCATCGGCACACTTCGTTGTGATGGCAGTGCGAACTTCGCGCGGTGTCATGTTCATTGAATTTGTCATTAGGTACACCAGATCGGCCACCTTAAGCGGGTCCAGTGGCTGCTTGCTGGGACGAGCACAATCCATAAACGCCGGCGATGGTTTGCCAGAGAGCGTATGATACGCGAGAGTCTGACGATCAAAGATCTCGCAAAGCAATTTGCGTGTAATGGACGCACCTGTCATTTCCCAGTTAAGGGCGTTCAAACTATAACGAGAGACTTGAGTGCCATTGGGTCCAATAACCACCATCCGTGACTGTGGATCATGATCGAATTCGAGGCCTGGTGCAGGTTTCTTAGGATTTGGCGTGGAAGTCACGGGCTTTGGCAAGCGTTTGCGTTTGTTAGTGGGGTTATTCTCGGAAAGCGAGGGTACATAATCATCGTCGTCGTCATCGAGCAATCCCTCCATATCCTCATCGTTGGTTTTGGGCGTAGAGGTATTGTGGTCGTCGGCACCATCACGGAATAGCTCAAAATGCGCTGATTTCTTGGTATCAGCCTCCTGATCCTTGGCCTGAACCTTTTCGATTTCTAGGGTCAGCAGATCCAAGGCCTTACGCTTACTGCGCTCCCAACCCTGCAGCAGTTTAACCCTAGCCTCGTTCACAGCCTGAATGCTATTCTGCATTAGCTGATCACGATCCATTTCCGCAACGGCCACCTGCTCATCAATAATATACGTATCCTCGAACTGATCCTGCTGGTTCTCCTTCGTTTGCTGAGCCTTCAGCAGTTTTTCGGCTGCCAAAGTTAGGGTGGCCAAAGTGCTTAGTTTGCCGGTCTCGTTAAGCTCTATGCAACGCATGGTATGCTCGGCAAAGGTGTCGGCCTCGTGCTGACGACGCAACTTGGGGTCCTCATCGCTCTCGCTGGCAGAGTCGTCGGTGCGAAGACGTGCGATAATTTTCTCAACTTGCTGTTGGGCGGCGGACAATTTCACAGCCTGGGTACTGTAGGGCAAAATGTTGAGGGCGAACTCCAAGCGTTGGCGACGATTCATCTAAATGAAAAGAAACTTGTAAACATGCTATTTTTCGCATCGAAGGATAACAACTTACCATTTGGCTGGCTGTTGTCCAATTGTAGACTAACTGTCAGCAAATAGGCCAGGTCCTTTATATAGCCAATTCGGTGGTAGGTAGACCTAAAAAAAATGTAAATTTTTATGACCTTCTTCTACTTACAGATGGCCTGCATCTACCTGCTAGAGCAACACCCAGCAGCTGCAAGCAGGATCAGGATCCCCAAGCCAGACTAGAAAAGAACTACCTAGCAGCTACCTCGGTTTCTACCCAAACCATTTCCACCAAACACAGAGCAAGTCAGACATTACCAGAGGATGCTGATGATATCGACCATCATTTCAAGGATGTGTCTACACAATATATGGAAACTGAGTCTGATGGAGATCTATCAACAGTGGATACCAGTGAGTCATCCTCCAGCGACACACTGTTTAGAGATGAGTCTACACAATATGAAGAATTCGATCAACATCAGCCGGAAGAGCGTACCCATGTGGCCACCCAAACAAATGAATTAGGATCCAGTACGGAGAATGAAGTCATGGAGAAGAAAGCGGAACATAAACCAACTACAAATGGCTCTAGTAAGCAAAGAAAATGTTTCTGGAACTGGCCTAGAATAGTGGTAGCTGCGAGTACTACACCACAAAAGGTGACCCCGACAAAACAAGGGACTTCACAGGAAAAGTATATCTTAGCTATGGCAGATCAAAGCACTAACACCGCATTTGAGAATAAAAAGCAAGCTAAAGATCAGGCAGAGAATGATCTTCTAGAGTCTAAAGATGAAGAAGATCTAAGAAAGCATGTCATGACACAAACAGAAATGCCCGGCACTACCCTGTCTGACATAAAAAATACTGACAGGAAATATAAAAGAAACAGCACCGAGAAAAGATACCAGAACAACAGCACTAATACTGCTCCAGAAACAACAACTACAAAGCTTTTAACAGATTATCAGCAAGAATCACATCACACAGTCTCATCCCTTCAAAACTGCCCCAACTGCAGCCGATTGCCCAAGTTAAGTAGAAAACTTAACCTACTTCAAATCCAATTTGATAGACAGGAACAGTACGTGAAACAACTACAGGCTACGGTTAAATTTCTCGAAAGTCAGCAGGATTCAAAGTCTTATAAAGATGCAGGTACTCAGGAAAAGCCTCTGCAGGTAACAGCTTTCACTCAATCAGATGGGCAAGATGGTAGAACTGGTTCCTCTAAAGAGAGTTTGTTACCCAAATGTGGGAAGATACAAAAGGTAGCTTCAATTGAAAATTGTGTCGAGATGAAGAAATGTAATGTTGATAATTTATTCGGTGAATTGATACGCATGTTCATAAAGCCAAAGAATACAGAAGAAACCACATACTATAACCCTGATACCAGAAATCCTACCACCTCAACCCAAACAAGTGAACCGAATTGTTCCTGCAAAAGCTTAACATTATCTCAGCTTCCCGAGGTGCACTCCAGTTTATGTCAATTCTGTCGTGATCAAAACCTACCCATTCTAAAAAGTATGATTTATCAACTGCTCCATTTGCTGGGTAGTCGTTGCTTTAATGAGGTTGTTCTTACTGTTTACCTAAAAGCCGACCACATCTACCACGTGAACGTGCGGGAACTGGAAACGGGCAGTGTTCTGGGTTGTCTGCTAGTCAATGACCAGGCCATTGAGGAGGCCATTAGTGCCGATATATTCAAAGATATTCTTACATTTTGTATCATCGATGAGCACAGCACTGTCAATCCCAAGAAATGTGCCTTTGGCATACCCTTCCAATGTTTGAGCCAGAATCCACGACAACAGGGTGGCGTAACTCAATTTTCAAAAGACGCTAAAATCTTTGAATTTGCCACCAAGGTTCTTGGACTGCCCAAGGAATATGTTGATAGCATGCTCACTGTTAAATTAGCCAAACAGAGTTCGCATTACAATCTTCAAACCAACTCGCAATCTTTGGAACGAACAGAATCATTAGGACAGTCTCAGAGTTATCAGAAACGTATAACAGCCGGATGTGAACGGACTTTGGGCCCATCAGTAACAATTGCCACACTTAAAAATCAATTGGTGGTCATAAATATGGAAAAACAAATTTAGCAATTTAATTTTAAAAATTTTACGTTGTACTCTTTTTGAATAAAAATTTTAGTTTTTAAAAACTTAAACTTAAAATAAACGTAAAAGTAGGTAAAACTCGGCAAGGGTTCACTCCGGGTTCGAACCCGGAGCAGGTTCAGAAGGTTCGCGGAGGTTCAGAAGGTCGTCGAACCAGGGGTTCGAGCAATAATTTTGTTCTTCGCTAATTGAGAAAAGATTTACCTAAATTGAAACAAAATTAGTGCCGATTTCTTTTATGTGTCAGATAAGCTCACAATTTACTCTGCTATTTGTAGGTTAATGTGATATACATATGGCTTTGTGTAGAAGATGAGAATTCGGCCTTTAAACATTTTAATCATGTATAGAAGTTTAGAGGCTTGATAATATCATACTCGAGCTTCTACCATCTGACGTTTTAGCAGGCTCCAGGTCAATAAATCATGGAGCAATGAGTATTAGAGATAAAATGTACAATCCCTTTGTGAGTATTGTGAGTAGTTGTTAGCGATAGTCCGCATTGAGATTCTTATTGTTCGAATAGGAAATCACATTGGTTAGAACGAGTCGGGCATATTCCCAAATGCACTCAGAGAGCGTAAGTGAGAGCGATAAGGCTGATTCCTGACTTTATATTTATGTCTTGTTCATATCTCTTATAACAGAACGCACACGCACAACAAAGAAGGGTGGTCGACTGTACAGCTGTCTTAAGAACCTCTCGGTTCTCTCATAAGCTGGCTTTGACTATCTACTGCAAGTCGTCTGAGGCCATTGCTTTGATTGTTTGGGAATTCTAAAGGCAGCACTAGTTGAAAAACTGACAACAGCCAACGCCAAATTGACCGAAGTCTTTGTATTGGCTATATTAGTGGAAGAAATTCGATCCCCTCATTTAACATACAGGGTTGCCCATATTCGACGGACCCATCTGGCAACGCCATAACTTTTGACAGAGATGTCAGATCGCTTAATGACATACCGCGTTTGAAGCGTCAGTCCAAGCAGATTTTTACCATGGAACAATACACGCCACGCGAGCGCTCTGAAATAATTGAAATTTACATTCAACAGAACAAGTCAATTGTGAAAACTCAACGTGCTTTTAAAAAATGTGAAAAGTGCGCCTTCTAAGAACACCATTAAGCGTTTATACGAAAAATTTTCGACTGGTGAGGCTCTTTCTAATCCGAAGAGGCCAAATAAAAGTCGACCAAGGCGATCGGCCGAGAATATCGCTGCCGTACGAGCCAGTGTTGAGAGGTCCCCAAGAACATCCCAAACACGCCGTTCTCAGCAGTTGGGCATGGCTCGGTCCACTTTACAACGGATTATTCGCGTTGATTTGCATTTGTTCCCGTACAAAATTCAATTGACGCAAAAGATTGTTGCCTGCGGACAAGCCTCGTCGATTGGAATGGGCCCAAAGAGTCATCGAAATGGCCGAAAATGACGAGCAATTTTGGAACAAAATTATCATGTCCGAAGAAGCCCATTTCTCATTGAATGGGACCGTAAATAAGCAAAATTGCCGTATTTACGCCACTGAAAATCCTCAGGAGATTCAAGAAGTGCCTCTTCATGACGAAAAAGTCACAGTTTGGTGCGGCGTTAGTGCGAAAACGGTCATTGGGCCGTTTTTCTTCCAAAATGAAAATGGCCATGCTGTTACCATCAACCAGGAGCGTTATCGCGACATGATGACCAATTTTGTGATGCCAATTATTCGTCGAAAGCGTATGAGGCAGTTCTGGTTTCAACAAGACGGCGCTCCACCGCACACAAGTCGCATAACAATCGATTTTCTGAAGAAATTGTTTCCGGGCCGTTTGATGTCGAAAAGTGGTGATTTGGACTGGCCACCGCGTTCGCCCGATTTGACGCCGCCTGACTTCTTCTTGTGGGGATATTTGAAGTCAAAGGTTTACGTTAACAAGCCAAGGACCGTAGAAGAGCTCAAGGACAACAAACGTGAAGAAATAGCCGCTATTCCGGCCGAAATGTTGGCGAAATCGATGGAAAATGCTGCAAAAAGGGCACAATACGCCATCAACGCCAGAGGCGGCCATTTGAGGGATATCATATTCAAAAATTGATGTAAACAAATCTACTTGGAACAAATTAAATGATTAAGATTGCCAACCGCCAAATTTTTATTTTTTTCTTTGATTTTTAAAAAAAAAACATGGGTCCGTCGAATATGGGCAACCCTGTATATCATATTCTACTTATTTTTGCTCCGGTTCAGGTTCGGGGTCAACTAGAAAAATTTTTTCTGCTCCGGTTCATGTTTGATTCGTACTTCCTAAAAATTCCGAAGTCTCCAACTCCGGAGCGGTTCAACTCCGAGCCGGTTTGCAGCCCTGGTCTTAACCTTACAATACATTGTCTCTGGAGGTGAGAAGATGTGGAGACCAGAGATTAAAACCGAAACGAATGACGGTTTGGGTTACGGTTACTGTTTTGGCCGATCGGTTTTTTCCGGTTACGGTTATATTACGGTTGTGGGATATTGGTTACGGTTCGGGTTACGCTTATTAACGTAATTCTGTTTCGGGTTTCGGTTACGGTTACGGTTATTAGTATAAAATATCACTTTGACAAATCATGCAGACAAAAACGGGCCCATTTATAATCCCATTTATTCAGTAAATGTACTAAGTTCAAGCTTATACTGAAGTATTTTCGCCCATTTTAAAGTTTACTATTATAAGTTTTAAACAAAAGATAGGAAACCATTTCACAAAAGTTTGAAGTTAGTTTAATTATATAAATAAACATTGGTCAACGTTTTTTTGGCTTGTTAAAATTTAATCTTAAAATTTTTCTGACATGCCAACATTGATTTGCTATATCTGCAAATGTATGGACACTTTCGAAATATTATTATATAAAAAAAAAAATTGAAAGTTATATAAACCATCCTTATTAGGGTGTCCCAAAAAAAAAAGTCGTTTTTCTTTTACGCATACCCTCTAAATTTTTTACTTTTAAATCAAAACAGTTATAAATAAAATTTGAAGAAGCTAAGACCACGGTAACTAGAGCTGACTTACGTTTAAACATGTCAGTTCTTGCTATCTGAGTCTGACGCGACCTAACTTGATGATGTATATTTGGTTACTTGTTATTTGGTTATAGCAAAGACAATATAATATGAAGATGCACCACTTCACTTTAAATTCTGATCCAAAAATTAAAAAAAAAGCGAACAAGCGCGCACAAAACATCAAAAATATGGTCAACATGTCAGTGAAAGTACGTAGTTCTAAAAGTGGTAGGAAGTAATCACAATTAAATTCCTTATTTCTTCTGTAGTAAGTCAGAACAAATTTTCATGTAATACGTTTGGCATCTAATCGCGCGGGTTATCGTTGTCCAATCGCAATAATATTTATTATACACTTGAAAAGTGTATTATAATTTTGCCCAGAAGTTTGCAACGCATAGAAGGAATCATCTCTGACCACATAAAGTATATATATTCTTGATCAGCATGACGAGCTGAGTCGATTAAGCTTTGTCCGTCCGTCTGTCCGTCTGTCTGTTTCTACGCGAACTAGTCCCTCAGTTTTTGGAGCTATCGAGCTGAAACTTTGCACAGAGTCTTCTTTTTACTGCACGCTGCTAATATGTCGGAACCGACCGGATCGGATGACTACTTCTTGTAGCTGCCATAAAAATGTTCGTTCGAAAAATGGGTTTTAGTGAGAAAAACTGGTTTATTCTCAATATTATCGCTCTCAAACCCGGTCATGGGTAATATGTCATGTTTTTAAGTTGATTTGCGAAGTTTGGTCGAAGTCGCTAACCGTTGTGACAAGCTATTTCAAGTGTATCAAAACTTCGGTACAGACGAAGTTAGCTTTGCCTTTCTCGTTTTTTGAGTTAAATGAGGTCAAATGGAATAAAAATAGAGGGTATGCGCATTTGATTTCGCTAAAAAAATGTTTCCTTACGTCTTGGGACACCCTAATTCTTATGCTAACGGTTATGAACCTAATCGGGTTTAACCCAGAACACCGACTTTTTAAAACTGTTAACCAAAGTAGAGGAAAATGCTGAAAATAAACCTATTCCGAGTCTATTTTTGGTTTGGTATAACAAATTTAAACACAGCTTGAAAAATTGTTGTTGTACGAAAGTATAATGGATTCTTATTATAAATTCTAAAAAAACGTTAGCAATAAGAAAGCTTTGTTTTTGATATTCTCTGATTTCACGTACAGAAGAAGGCGAAAATTATCTCAGCAACAAAGTGTTTCATACAATAATAGAGAGCCGGCAAAATCAAACATGAAACAATTTAAAGAAACTGTCTTTTAGGTAGCATCGAACGAACTCTGAGGTAATATTTAGAACCTTAAAACTTATTTTATCTAATCAATGAATGTTCTTTATAATATTAGTCACATTCATTGCATTTCTATTATTATGGGTAAAACTTCAAACGAGCCAGAGATCAAATCAAAACATAAAAATCTCGGTTCGAAACAGCGAATTGGAGTTATAAAAATAATTCGGTTAGCAGCGCTATTTAAAATAGTATTGCGATCTGTTGAGCAATTTAGCCCTCGCCAAGTTCTACGTATTTATTGTACCACAGTAGGGACAGAACTCTTATATGAGCCTTCGTATTCAACAAACACCTGTTTTAGAACTATCAGGTTTGTACCTTTTAGAGGTATTTAGTTGTCATTTCCGCTATTCTTAAATGCATAAAAGGTGGATCTGCGTCTCCTTGTTCTTCGGTGAATTTAAATTTACCAAGTGGTGCAACAAGCCCAGAAAACGATGTATCTGTAAGGAAAACTTGAAACCTGTCGATCTGGAACTAGCATTTGATGTCGATATTGAAGACGAAAATCTGCCATCGCCTGCGGGGAAGACTGAGATTGATGCTGAACAAAGTATATGGCCCGAGCACATATATGAAAATCTGCGATTAATTCTTATTCGACAAGCCAGAAAATTGTTCGGAATCATCGGATGCTTTAAAAGGTGAAACGAGAAGATTTACCAGAGAATGGTTTTATCGAACTTTGTCCAATGGTGAAATAGTTCAACGCACTTGGATGGCTTTTACTCCTATTAAAGCTTCACTATTCTGCTTCTGCTTTCGGTTATTTGAGCAACCAATTGCTCCAAATGGGTCAAGGTTTTGCTCATCTAACGGATTTAATACTTGGGGGAAACTAAACCCCAAGGTGTTAAATCACTGAAGTTCAGATTAGAAAAAGGACAGCATATTAAAAAAAAGAAACAAGAATGGAATGGAAAAAGAATCGAAAAAATTCCAAGAAATTCTCGGTAGAATGTTCAAGATAATAAGATTTTTTTTTTCATCGACTTTAAGGCTGCTTTTGGCAAATATATTGATAGTTTTGTAATGAAGTTGCTGAAATGGCTAATGAAAAATTAAAAATTGCTTGATTTGTGGCATTTAAAAAAAAAGTTGCAAATTTTTTTAAAAGCAACTAAATAGCTAAAGTGGCAGCACTGCTTACAGCTGATTAGAGGTAGATTTGACAAATCTGCACTGTTTTTGCCAAGACATCGGGCCAAATGTACGCCAATCGCTCTTGGCCAGAAGGTGGTCAGATTAATTCCTTCTATGCGCTATTATGAATTCACAATTCTTCCAGGGTATCAAAATTAATTCCTATTTGATTTCTTTTGAGCACCGACTATCAATAAATTCACAGTCAAGAGACTATTTGCAACGAGCCCAATTGGCTGCATTAAAAGTAATGCGAAACATTTACATCAACAACAAAATACAAGCACCTCTAGTTAAAATTTTTACTCAATTTAACAAATAATGGAAAAAACATTTGATCTGCCATTTTGTTTCGTTGTCCACCGCTGCTTTAGGCTTTGCTTGAAATCGATCGTAATATGCTCAACATTTGTACAGTCACTTCTGCATTAACAGTCCTAAGGACCATTTTATGGTCTACTTACCGAGCAGCTGCTAATATTTAATTTTCAATTGGGTAAATCCGTGCAAATGTCCCGCAGGTAACGCACAATTAGAACAATTGTCGCGGCACAACTAACACTAATCCACGCTGTTTATTTGCAGCTGACGACGCTCACTTAACCCGCCATAAAACGCTAAATAGAGTGAGACGGCTATAGCGTGCAGCCGCCCGTCTACCTGTCTGTTAGAGCGAAATGGCCTGTTCTATTGTGTACATATGTATATAAAGTCTGGCGCTGAGGGAAAATATTTATCAGTCTTCCCAGAGCAAAGCAATTAAAGAGTTTGAATTTGTGCATCATGAGCAACATTAGCAACGACAGCGGATTGGATGATTCGGCGGTGGCACATAGTGCATCTGCAGCCACCCGTCTCTCTTGGTTCCTGGCCGAAGTGGATGATGGCGCCTTAAAAAATGGCCAGCCCAATGGTCAGACCCGTTTGTGTGTACTGCACTCCATGGAACTCCTAGAGTCGGACGTGTCCGACAAGTATATGACACGTTTTGTGGAGTTCCGTGTGAACGGCATGGTGCTGGAGGCGAAACTCATACTGGCCGCCGATGAGCGCAAACTGGTGGATGCCGCTCTAGTGGCCCTGAGTAAAGAACAGCGTGAGGAGCAAAATGTACGACAACTCCTAGTACAGTATGATGAGGACGATGGCCTGGTACAGAAACTGATCTCCCCCACTCGTGTGGTCTGGCTGTCTGCCAAACCAAATCAGCTTGGCACTGCGCTGGTGAAACTGCCTGACGGCTGCGTGGCCCACGTCTTGTATGCCTACGATCAGCGCGATCACATGGAGAAAGTTCTGCTGTATCTGAAGTCTCGCTGTTTTGATCATGTTTTCGATGAGCAGCTGGAGGAAGGTGCCCCGGCCACCTTAGACGATGACACCTGGATGCTGGTACAATACAGTCCCGAGCCAGAGCAGGTGGTCTACCAGGTCATTCAGTACAAACAGACCGTGTGGCGCAAGGAGAATATGTTCAAGGATGTCATTGCCTATATACAGATGCCGGGCAGTGAAATAGTGCTACAGGCTGTGGTCATTAGCTATGGGCAGGATGAAACAGTGCAGCGAGACAAATACGATGAATTGCGCCGCTTTGCGGTGGAACTCGAGTTTCCCGATCCGGAAGAGTTGGAAATGGAACAGGGCAGTGGCACTGCCCTACTATTTGCCCGCACCAACTGCAGCCTGTTCCAGCGGGCCGAACAGCGCGATGCCAGTGGAGAGCATAAGCAGCTAAGACGCAGTCTCGAACAGATGAGCGAAAAGGCTCACAGCGAGGCCCAAATGATCATCGAAGCTTTCGATATGGTGGATAATATCAATAAGAATCTGCAGTGTCGCTTGGATGGTGGCGATGTTGGTGGAGAGCGCACGGAAATGCCAGTTGCTTCGGGTGACGAGGTACGGCAATAGGTTTAATCGGCATTTGTGAGAAAGTTGAAAACTTTAAAAAAATTTGTCTTGGAAATTTATTGATGTAATCATTAGTTTTAGGTTTAAAGTTGATTAAAACAAAAAACAAGCAATTTAAAAATTCTTAAAATATTGGTTTATAGGTGAATTTCTTCTGTTCCTCCGTGCCTTTATTTTCAGGTCGCGACTCCCTCGAAATAGTTTCATCCGAAAAATTCCCATCCTTTAACTGTTTCGTTGTCTCTGTCATGCCATACTGAATCCATATTTCTTCAGCGCCAAAAATCATTGGGATTTTATTTAAACAGCTCCAAACACTGCATCGAGAGAAATAACTATATCTGGGTGCTCTTTATCAGTAGCCTTCGCGGCAGGCATCTCCCCGATTGCTTTAGTGGGTCAAGCCTATCAAATCCTCTGCGTCTTTTTACACTATTTTCGCCATTCTGTAAGGAATCAGTCCTTTCCTCATTAAAAATCAAGTATGCGACCTTGCTTGAACTAGTTAAATTTTATACCTTGAGTTGCAGTTTGCAACTGAGGATCATCTCCGCCCCATTTATATATTCTGACGGACGCTGTCGTTAAGCTTTTCCTCCTCTGTCTGTTTCTACGCGACTATCCTCATTTTGCTATCGCAAACGCACATCTTCTTACTGACGCTTTGAACCGCCGAACCTATGTTCGGTCGGAAAATGGATTTTAGTGAGAAAAACTGTTTTGCTCTCAATATAACTGCTCTCAAACACGGTCATGGGTAATATGTAATGTTTTTAAGCTGATCTGCGAAGTTTGGTCGAAGTCGCTAACCGTTGAGACAAGCTATTTCAAGTGTATCAAAACTTCGGTGCAGACGAAGTTAGCTTTGCCTTTCTCGTTTATTATTGTTTTAAAAGGAAACGAGCCAATTCGTTCGAAAAATTTATATCGCTTTACTGACCGATATTGCGATGTAACAAGCTGTATACCCGGCAATGGACTCTGATATGGGTATTTGTTTGCTATAAGAACGTTTTTATTCAATTTGGATAATCATTATTAAAGCCTAGTACGCAAAACGACAGAAAATTCCTTTCGTCACAGTTTTTCACATAAATAGATAAAACCTTCGATTTGGAGCTCAAATAATATCGAAGAATATGACTTTGAACCACTTTTGAACAGTTTTCCTCTGGCTCGGATACGGTCATGAACCAGGAAAATATCTAAAACTAAAAGCTACAGATTTGTTTAGAAAAATGTGTGGTAATTGTATAGTATAGGGACCTTACCTCAGAAAATTCTAAAAAAAATTCCCGTCGATGGACCGCGAATTATGAAGAATTTTCATCCAAAAATTTGCTGCGGTCTTTCATAGTTTCTTTTTAAACGAATTTTGAAGTTTTAATTTTTTAATGAAAAAATATATATATGCTTTGGAAAATATGTCACATTTAATTAAAGTTTAGTGGATTTTTAATTTGCCATTCAATGTTTCTCATTAAAATGGAATTACTGGGTCCAACTTTGTATGCTTATCGGAGGGAGAAGTCATCGAGTATTTAAAGCGCCACAAGTGTATTCTACGCGAAAAAATGTGATAATTGTGGAGCTGACTGCAACAAAGCAGAAAAGGGCAACCAACTATTCTATCGGTGCCGAAAAAGGTGTCCTGCTCCAACAAACGGGAACAGAAAGAAGATAACAAAACAGTGCAAAAAAGAGTATCCCCACAAACACCTTTTTTGCTGATTCCGAAACTATGCATCAAGAACATTGGACAAGGATTAAACCCGTGCGCACACCCAAAATATAGAAAGACTTTGGCGGGACGTAAAGTCCGTAAAGTATCTCGGATATTTGGCAAAATTTATGTTTCACAAACGGTTCCCGAATCATAAGGACAGGATTCATTACATCTTTGAGGCAATTGGACTGCTTTATAATCCAACATCAAACTATAGTCAATGATATTCCAGTAGCGTTTATGAATGCCGCAGGCATTGATGAAGGAGAGAGGAAGAAAACAAAACTAAGTTTTTCACTCCTTTAGTGGACTAGTCCTTTTGGGGATACCACATAAAAATCGCGCCTTGAACTTTGCCTCCAACGGGTGGTGTGGAAAATAGTTCAACCATGACATATTTCTCAAAAGCATACACAGATACGTAAGTTTTATTAAGTAAAAAATTGAAACTTCAAAATTCGTTTAAAAAGAAACCATGGAAGACCCCCGCGTTTTCTTTTCATGAAAATTCATCATAATTCACCATCTATCGAAGGGAATTTTTTTAGAATTTACTGAGGTGAGGTCCCTATACTAGACAATTACCTTTTTTTGCATATTATTAAGCTAAGACATTTGAGAATACGCACCTAAAAGAATTTTCCAAAACTGGAAGCACTTTAGAAGACGTAGCCATTTTAGAGAAGCCAATTTTAGTTTTTTTGAATGCAGCGTAAATCTTTAAGCGCGCTTTTCTTCAAACCACGTTTTACAAAACTGTGACTCTGATTGCGCAAGTTGTACTGAACCGATTTTAATGAAATAAGTTTTAATCGACGCAGAATTTATGTGGCTACTGTCTGAACCTCCAATTTTGGTATATGCTGTTATTTAGTATTTTTTTTACATTAGACTAGGGTCCAAAATAGAAAATTCATTTTCGAATGGCTGCCATTTTGTCAAATTTTACTTAAATTTTTTTGGAGTTTGAGACAGTAATAACTAGACAGCGGATTTTATGCAACTTTTTAAATAAAGGCAGATTAAGGTGAAAATTTGGATTTATACTAATTAAATAACCCACTTTCCATTGAAAACTGCATATTCAATATATGCAAATTTTGCATATGCAAAATATGTAAAAAATATGCAAAATATGATTAATATGTATAAAAAAAAAAATTATTATAAATATTAGATACTTGGCCAAAATAGACGCTTAAATAGAAATTGAAGACCGAACGATCAAAAAATCGCGAAAGTTAAACATTTTCTTATAAGCATTTAATGGTCCAACACCGCAAAATTCGGCAAAATTTCATATGAGTATTTAAAAAACCGCAGGCGTTAGCAAATGAAAGGTGTATAGTGAGCGTTCTAATATATTGGAAAATATTTACATTTTTCATAAGAGCTAAGATTATTATGAACATTTAATAGACGGCAATAGTAAACGAGTAAATACTGTAATGGTACAAATGGTTAAAAAAATCGCGAAATATCAAAAATTCACATTTGAGTTTCATAAGTATCATAAAGACGCTTAAGTCGGCAAGTAAAAAGGAGGAGTAGATCAAGTGGCCAAGAAAATCAACGGACCGAAGATAATCGTGAAGACTGGATACATAGCAATTGAAGACTCGTATATAAGAGGTGTAGAGGTGTTTCATTTGAGTACTTATGAAAGCGCAGGCGTTAATAAATAAGAGGCGTTGATTTAATAATCCGAAAATTGGCCAATTTTTCGTATGTCCTATGATTATTATGAAGATTTGATGGATGGCAATGTAGACGGGTAAATAGGAGATGTAGATGGAACGGCTCAAAGAATCGCGAAATTTGCGTATTCTTCATATAATATGATTAAAGATAATTTTGAAGACTCAATGGACAACAATAGTAAACGAGTATATATAGGAAGTGTAAGCCGTATAGTCAAAAATTATTATTTGAGCTTGGTTTTTTGCAAAATTTGCTTCGAATGGCTCTTATACATTGATCCTAGCATTTTTCACTCTATAGGGAGTACAATATGTTTGGAATTGTTACTATTTTTGATCCTCTTTGGTATTTTTCCGCGATATAATGATTTGTCGGTAACGGAAAGTGGTTTAAAACGATTCCTATAATCTTGACTATATTCTTTAGTATTGGTCTTCCATAGTATTTCTCGCGGTAAAAGGTAAAACTGGCTATACAGCTCCTCAACGGGGCCAAGCCAAGCTTCTCTCAATCTCTTGGCGTGTGTGCTTTAAATTTTTCGCACAAGAGAAAGGGACCTACAGTTTAACGCCGGATCCGAACGGCAAAGTTTGAGAAATTGCTTTTTCATGGCTAGTTACTTCACAGCTGGCGCCACTAAGCTGGTGAAGGTGACCGTATGTGTAAAAGCTAGTTTCTAAAGAAAGAAAAAAACTTTTATTATTAGATGTTCAGAGGCGGGATCGAACCCACGACCTCCCGCCCAGCAGTCCAGCACACTAACCACTGGGCCACAGACGGCCAGTGGTTCTCGCGGTTCAGTATTGTCAAATTCATGGCAATGTTACTATTTGTGGCCATTTGTGGACTTGAAGAGCAGTTTCTTAAGTAATTAGCGGTCTTGTTACCATTGAGATCCGTATTAATTCGCGATTATAAAAGTCGACAGTCCCGATAATTAGGTTAAAATAACTCGCGAAAATAACTTCCGAACCCTGAGCAACGCACGCCGGTTACCTCATATAGAGAAATGTATTTCAAAACAGTTTTATGGCAAATCTTTTAGCCGTTTTTAAATCAAAAGTATTTTTTATCACTCATCCTCTGTTGTTGACCTTTTATTAACCCTGGCCTACCAGGATAATATGTGATCTGAAACATGGAGTTTCAAATAATATAGGTTTTTGCATATTTTAATATGCAAATATGCAGTTTATGCAAAATAGTTTTTAGCGGACTTTCATCATTTTTCAATAAAAATAAGATGTGTGCAATCAGAAATTAAATCCGACAAGCGGTTCAAAATATGCAAATATGCAAAATCCGCTGTCTAGTAATAAGTTATTACTAATAACATCTATACTTATTATTTAACCATTTTTACTTTTTTTCTATAACTTAATCCCGGAATCAATGTCAAAGTTGGGACACTTTTTTTGAAGAGATCATCAGTTGGACGCCGAGAACTTTTTGGAAAATTTTGTATTTCTCTACAAACATTGATAATTGAAACGCAATTGAAAAATCTTTTACCGTTTTCTCTCTATGATTTAAAAGAAAACCGCTTAAATAATAATGGATAGCGAACTTCCGCTCGACCGAAGTATATATGGCAGCTCTATGATATATTTATCCGATTTTGATCAATCTCTCCAACATGGCTTTATCATGGCTATATCAACTCAGCTCGTCATGAATATACATATTTTATGTGGTCGGAGATTATTCCTTCTATGCGTTACAAACATCCGGACAATTTTAATATACTCTCTACTAGAACTAGAACACCATATCAGCAGTGAGAATAATTTTCATATATCCAAATTATTTTCTCTTTAATGAATAGTCTTTCAATATCTACCACTGATTTTCGATGTTAGAGCTGCACTTAATCAGTTGTCTTTTGTGTTGTCTTTATTTGTCATTCTCACCAAATTATAACTAACGCCATAAAATGATTTTTTTAAAATTGTTTTTTCTGTAAATGTAAAACTATTTAGGTATAAAACCTGAAATATCCGACTTAATGCAGTGTGCAAGCGGGCAAAAATTTCGTTAGTGTATTTTCAAAGGTAACAAATTGGAAAAGTTGTATCTTCTGCTTAATTTGTGGTAGCAAAAAGTGTCATTCATCAATTAAGAAAATGCTCCCCAAGTCAAAAACTTATACCTTGCACCCTTACCGGAACAGGTTTGATTCTCAAGTAAAAGCTGAAAATAAAAGCACTCGCTAAGATTCAGGCAACATTCTTATGGGTGAACGAAAAAGTAACTATAAAATGTGGTAAGATAAAGATGGGTTTAATACTTTTAAACTTGCATTATACATTAAGGATATTTAAAAGTAAAACTGGCTTTCAGTGCTGGGAATTGTTGTTGTGAAAATTATAAGGCATACACCCCAAATTGGTGGGTGGTCCTTGTCCATAGTACACGTTCGGCATATCAGCGGCTGCTGGTACATGCCGTGGGAATCCATTTGGCACCGAATAAAAGCTAAAAGCCCGTGGGGGAGGTTTCATTACTATACCCGTAGGTGGAGCCCTGGAAACATTGTCCAGCCCCAGAAATTGCCTCTTTGATTTGTGCATATTGGGACGACGTGGCATCTTGGTACGTCGGCGGCGATGCGGCATGGGCCAGGGTTGAAATTCAGTTGGTGGCAGTGGATGCACTTGGTCATAGCTCACCCGCACCTTTTCGCCCACGTCTTCCAAAAACACCTCACAGAAAGTTTGATCGGGATCTATGTATTGGATATGGCAAACGATCATATCTTGCTCCTTATCCAGTTCTACACGGCATTTGGCGCCCACCAGGAAATCATAGCCCCCCGTATAGAGACGGTGGACTCTGGCCTCTTTGCGCACCATGTGCCAGCTGTCCAGCTCCACATTACGATACATATACGGATCCAGAGATTTGGCCACCTTGTAGGGGAATGGCATCAGGTAATTCTCCAGCATGCGGCGCACACAGGAAATGGGCTTAACGCCTGGCCGCAGTCGTAGCATTGGATTGTGAAACTCGCAGTGTTTGTAGTTCAACAGCACGCAACGGGTATGCTCCGGACGATCCAGCAGAAAGGATCGCCCATTGCCACACAACAGACGCACCACATTGCCGCGCCAATCAAACTCTGATGTGGTGGCCCAGTTAAAGGTTTCCGGATAGAGCATCTTTTCCACCGCCAGATTGATGTCTGGCAGTCGAAAGAGCATCTTGTAAAGCAGCTTAAACGAAATGGCCTGACAAGCGGCGGCCAATCCGATATACGACATGGTGTACACCGAATCAAAGTGTCCAGAGGGTGAGAAAAATACACAAAAGTCCTCCTTATAGCGCCTGTTGAAGGTAATGGCGACACCCTTCTCAAAAGGTTCGTACAGAATCACATTGCGCCCGTACATATAGCAAATGGCACGCAGCTCCAACAAAGTGCCACAAGTCCTGGGCTTCTGCAGGTTTCGCAGATAGGCATCATAGTCACCGGGCACATCTTTTTCGAAAATGCGTCGCTTCAGCATCATAAAGCGAATGCACTCCAAACGCACCTCATAGTGCAGCATTTGGGTATCATACATCTGCTCGGCCACGACACGGAATAAACTGGACCCATCCTGGGTGGTGTGCTTGCGATAGAGACTATGGGCTTCAAGAAATTGATCAACTGGATCGGGTGCTTGGCGAGTGCCCGAAGTAATTAGTCGAGTAATCATTTGATTCATAATGGCGAAGGGCTGAAAAATATATGAGAGCCTAGAGGCAACTGTACCTGCGACTTGGGCTACCTTAACACATACCTGTCAACTCAAAGATGCAAATATTGGTATAAAGCACGTGTGTTCAGCAATTTAACCTGCAATTATCTTTCTTTTAGCTTTGACACAAGCAACACGCCATATTCTATTAAGGATTTTTAGCGATAATGAGAAAGGGTCACACTAGGCAACACAAGCGCTTTTTCCAGTTCACACTGGACGCATGTTTACACTTTTTTGGTTGAATCTAGAGTGACTTAAACAGTGATTTCTGAAAGTTTGATTTAGTGAAGGACTTTTGCTTTACTTTTTGTGGGAAATGTGGAGTGCCAACAAAAAGAGTATCAAAGGGCTTTTGTGAATTTTTTTATATGGAGTTTTTGGTTATGGCAAATCTTTGGTGGAGGCAAGCCTTAACGTCTGATCTAAAAAGAACGTGTGTAAGTGACAGATATGTATTCAAAAATTGTATCCACTTCTGTTCAATTGCAACTATATGAGGAGAGACGCTCTGACTCAATTACTTTGTCTGAAAGTGGAGATGAAGTCGCTTTATTTATGAATTTGTATGAAACGAAAGGGGACAATAGAAATAATTTACTAACCAACTACTTTAATGGCATCAATCAAGGTTTTCCTGAGCATTAAACGTTTTAAAAAAAAAGATGATATACTGCGGCCGGTGTGAATAGGTTATAATGAATAAAAACTTGTAGATTTTGTATGACAAACACACGCGAATAAAATTGATAATTTATGTACACATACATGTGAATAGCTTGCTTACCCACTTTGTTTGGACATAAGTTTGAAATTTTCTGTTAATTTTACCGGTCCATACCGGTATACAGAAATAAAAATCTAGGTACCGATCCAGAACCGAATATCGAAATAAATTAGAACCAAAACCTTTACCAAAACGGAAGTTTAGGTACGTACCAGAACCGGAACCGAAATTCGATTCGGGTTGATTCCCTGATTGTGAGTATTTAATTTAGTAAGGATGGTATCATCTGCTATAAGATTTAGTAAATCAGACCTTAAATTCAACTGATTCCAACTAAGAGATACTTTTCAGGCAGCTCTGTAAAAAATATTAAGTTGCTCTATTTGCACTAATTAAAGATGTTGACTTCTATAGATGTAATTGACATTTTCGATTTGTTTAAAATCTTAACATTCTTTTCACCTAACAACTTAACAAAGTTTTAAAATAGCTTACAATCCACTTAACATAAATAAGTGGCAATTTCGTGACATAAATTTTAATTTGTTTTGAAAAAAGGCTTTGAGGAGGAATTTGGATGCATATTTTTATCTTTATTTCATATTAAAAACAATGGGCAGTTTGCTTTAATGGGTTTTTATAAATTAATGATTAAATCAAGTTTTTAAACTCATTATATCAAAATACATAATTTCAATTGGTCTTCTCTGATGTCATCTCTATGTGCGATGCACGTTGCCCACACTGCGACCCTATTTGCAAACCCATCGAATGTTGTCGGCCCATATTCTAAAAGACATGGACAAGTGAAGCAGGTATTGTTTTACCTCTTCTTTTCGGCAGAGGTTTTTGGACTTATGATATTGTTATCCCTTGGGTTGTGGCGATCATTATAAGATTGACGCAATTGGCGTACCATCTGCCTTAACCCATCCAGCTCGTCCCGGATTTGTTGAATTACCCTATTCAGCTCGTTCATTTCTTGACGACGCAACTCATTTTGAGCTTTCCAGTCTTGCATTGCTTCCAGCAAATTGTCCAGCTCCTGCCGTGCCTGCGATGTGAGCTGTTGCTCCTGCTCAATTTCTTTCATTGGCTGTTCGTTATCCATAGCTGGGAGGAGTAATGTTATTTAATATTGGGTGGTGTGGTCCCTTGAATTGTTGTACTTACTGTCTTCAATTGAAATAGTTGGATAAAAAAAAGGAATGCAATTAAAATTTGGCCTTTCCGATGAAAGTGTTACCAGCCCAGTAAAATGATAAAATATCCAAATTTGTTAAACTTTTAACTAGTTCCAAGTGGAAAATCTTTGAACCTGTGAAATAAGGAAATAGTCAAGATAGCATCATTAGTATATTCGATGATGGAACGATGATGGAAGTGCGGAACACACTTAAGCTAGATTTTATTTTATTGGTTCTCTGTATCATAGAGTATAATTACCGATGACAAATGTCTAATGGACAAACAGATCTAAGAGAGATCTTAAATCCAACAAAATCCAACAGTTGGGTAGATAGATGGTTCGTATCCTCTAGAGATATTTAGTGATCAAAATTCTGCACAGTTTTGCTGAAGGTGCTGTGCTAATAATAAAGAAAATAAATTATTCTGGATAGCACCTTTTACCTTTTACCATGCTATCTTGACGCTATCTATTTCACTGGTTCAAAGATCTTCCACTTGGAACTAGTTAAAAGTTTAACAAATTTGGGAATTTTTTCATTTTGCTGGGCTGGTAACACTTTCATCGGGAAGGCTCAACTTTAATTGCGTTCTTATTTGTTAACCAACTATTTCAATTAAAGACAGTAAGTACAACTATTCGAAGGACCACGCCACTCAATAGTAACTAACATTACTCCTCCCAGATTTGGAAAACGAACACACAATGAATATCCAGGAAGACGCCTGGTTGTCGCAGTGGAACCAACTCGGACTTGAATTTCTTGAGGAAGGATTCCCCGAAAATAGAAAGAAACTCAAGTGGCAAAAAAAATGTTTGAACTTACAGAAAGAAATTGAACAAGAAAAGTTGCAAATTGCACAGCTCACATCGCAGGTACAGCAGGGACAAAGACATCTGGACGAGCAATTCTTTGAAAATCAGTTTTTGCAGTCGCAAAAGGAGCAACTGGTCATCGAGCGTGATAGCTTGATATTGCAACTGCAAGAGGAAAAAACTGAAAATGAGTTGCTGCGTCGAAAACTGGGGGAGCAGGAGAGCTCAATGCAGACCATACAGCTGGAGATCTTTCAAGGCGCGGAGTTGCATAAGCAATTGCTGAATGATCTCAGCAATCAGGATGCCAACAACATACGCCTTATGGAAGAGTTGAAACAAAAACTAGAACTAAAAACCACGGAATGTTCGCAGTTGTTGAATGAGATCGAGAGGGAGAAGGAAAATATAACCTGCTCCATTTGTCTCATTCCTTGGGATTCGACCGGTGACCATCGATTGGTGTCATTGACTTGCGGACATTTGTTTGGAGACAGGTGCATCAGGAATTATATGACACGTGTGCGTGAATGCCCAATTTGTAGAGAGTTCGCCGATAACACTCGATTGATTTACCTATTTGGTCGCAATGTGGGCAACATGAATCGCACATAGACATGACTTTAGATATAATCAATTGAAATTTCTATTTTGATTTAATGAATTTCAAAACTTTTGCCTTAAATATTACTTTAAATCGTATGGAAGCAAAACTTTGTATTTCTTCTGTTATGAAATAAAGATATAAATAATCATACGTCAATACAACTGGGATTGGCTCTGAAACTCATGCATCAAAATTCGTACACCTTTTCAAACTATATTTTAATTTGTTAGGGGGGAAAATCTGAACTTTTATTTATACCCTTGCAGAAGGTGTAAACTTGTGCAGATGTTTGTAGCGCATAGAAGGAAGCATCTCCGACCACAAAAAGTATAAAAAGTTCATGATCATAGCTTGATGACGAGCTGAGTCGATATTCTGGGCTATCTCGGCTGGATCGGGTGGCTATAGAATATAGCTGCCATAAGAAATGCAAACGTGCCCAAACTTCGTATTTATGAGTGTTTTATTATTTTTCAAAATTCCACAAAGTGTGATTAAAGCCGGACAACTGTAAAGTATAGATGCTAAACAAAAGGGTCATAGGTCTGAAAAAGAGTCATAGAAAGAAAAACTTTTGAGTAGAAGCAATTTCAAGTTTTATATAAGTCCCTTTGACAGAACGGCTGCAAAGTTTACACTTTGACACCTTTTTCTCCGAGTCTAAACTCAAAAAATGTAGAACAATTAGGACTTGAATACAACCTATCGCGAATAAAATGAGGATGCTTAGACGAAATGAACGAAATATTAGAGATCTTCCTTGTTTGGAAATTTTGGACAAAATTAATCAGACTTCAATCAGAAATGCGAAATGGAGCAAGTCTTTGCACCACCTCTCAATGCGAATACAACGTGTTTTAATAGAAAGATTTACAAAGTTTGTGCAAATTTATGTAACATGAAGGAAGCAACTCTGACTTTATAAGGTACAGCACCAACAGCCAAGTCGATTGGTGGAAAATGTCTTATCTTCACAGTTTTTTAGATATTCTCGATAGACACTCGACTAGTATTTAGTATTATTTATCGAGCCGCCAAGAAATTGGTAAAGATCAGATACACAGAGAAAAATATCCGTTCGAATTGTAAAGAAATCATGTAAAGAAATCATTTTGCTTGACGATAGTATGCGATCAGGGCACGCTTTCCTATATTCATGAAACATTTTCTCTCATCCTTATGCTCTGACTGCCTTTTGTTGTTACACACGATGAAAGGTTAACGCTGGCTTTGTCTGTATAAACTTTTAGGGTCGGTGTTTCCTCCCTGTCGTCATTTGCTTCATCCCCTTTTACCCATTTTCAATGGGTACAGGGTATAAAAATGAATGCTTAAGAATAAATTATTTAAGTAAGCATTGAGCCTGTCCCATAGCATAAAAAAGCGCTGCTTTCAGCTGCTTCTACAGCCGCAAAATTCTTTGTGAGCATTCGATTTCGCAGGTACGGAGTATGTGACACTCTGGCTTGACCGACTTTTTTCACTTATTTAAGTAATGACAGACTTGAAGTAAGTATGTGAAATGTATAAACACTGAATCGATAAACATTGTGATATCCTTAATATAGATCCTTCAAAGGGCAAGTGATGTATTAAGGTATTGAAACATAGATTTTATACAGTGCCGCTCAACTGAATAGGTTTGACTTTTTAGGTTTGAAACGTCGTATCTCCTTAACAAGCTCTCCGATTTGAGCGAAATAAATTTTGTTGTATAAAGAAATCAGTCATTTGTGAAATAGCAATAGATTCTGTTATGTTAGTTTTGTTTTTATATAATTTTTATTATTTCTTAAAAAACATAACAAAAAATCACCATTTTTTTGCCTCAACTAAATAGGTTTGACCACTAAAACTATTAAACATAAGTCTATTAAGCAAAATTTCAAGGCACTGGGTAACTTAATTAATAAAGGACACTGTTTTAGCATAATTAAGTATTTGGTATGCCCGTCCTTGTTCTTAATTATTTCAAACATACGGTTTGGTAAGGAATCATAATATTTTTCAATTTCATTTAGTGAAATTGTTGACCAAGCTTTTTTAATTGCTTCAACTATAGTCCCAGAGTGACTAAATTGTCTTCCTCCTTCGTATACTCTCCTGGCCAAAAGTCGCCAAATGTTCTCGATAATGTTAACGTCAGGGGGGTATGGCGGCCACTCGAGCAATTTGACGTTTTGATCTTTAATCCACAGTTTACAACCCAAGCGGTATGGATGGGAGCGTTGTCATGTTGGTACGTCCATGGAATATGACCATAAATCTCTGAAAACTGGGAAAGCCTCTTGTACACATTTGCGTTCATCTTCGAGGTGACGAACTGGAGCTCGCATGTAACGATATGGCTCCCCACACCACTTAAACACTCTTAAAAAACATTTCTCCATTCGCTATTGTGGAAATAGTAATTCCGGTCCATCCGGTCCATCCAGGTTGAACTTCTTTTCGTCGGAGAGACCACCGTCTTCCACTCCTTGTTCCACGTCATGTGTTCTCGAGCAAATCGAAGTCGTGCTTCCTTTCAATCTCTTTGAGTGTTTGACGCTTTCGAATAATTCGTTTTACAGTGGCCACAGTAGCATTTACGCCGCATTCTTCCCTAATTTTATCTACAGAAAGGTGGGAATTGGAGGCAGTTCGTAGGATAAGTCGCCTCTGCGATGCTGTTGTTGCATATTTTTTTCCTCCATTCATTTTTTATTTATACCCTGCACCCATTAGAAATGGGTAAAAGGGGATCATGAAGTTGTGCAAATGTATGTAACAGGGAGAAGGAAACATTTCCGACCCTATAAAGTATATATATTCTTGATCAGCATCAACAGCCGAGCGATTTAGGCATGTCCGCTGCGTCGTCCGTCCGTCCGTCTGTCTGTATGAACGCGTCGATCTCAGAGATGGTAAAAGATAGAGGTTTGACATGTATGGGACAAATGCTTCTTTAATCTGTACGCAGATCAAGTTTGTTTAAAATTTTGGCCACGCCCCCTCCCGCCCCCGCAATTTGGAAAAAACGTTATATCTCCCACAGTTTTGAAGATAGACGATTCGTACTTTCTAGAGATAGTTAGTAATTAGCAAAATAAATCGATTTGCAAAAATGATAAAAATCGGATGAACGGTTCAGAAGTTATGAGCAAAAAAGCGAACCAAGCCCCCCGCTACCACCCCACCCACCCTAAAAAAAGGTTGCATACTTTTCGGATGGTCACCCTAAGGAACGCAGGAGCACGTTAAACATGTTTTTTCATGAGTAACGGGTTTATCAGAGCCGCTTTCGTAGACTTGTTTTCATAGTCAGCTTCATTACGAAGAAAAATACTCACAACGTTTTGTCTTCGACCGATTTTCTTGGCTATTTCATAGTGTTTTAAACCAGAATCAATATAGCCTTTTAATTGACCTTTTTCAACTTCGGTAGAGCCGAGTTACCCTTCCCTCTTTTTTCATTTAAAAAAATTGAAAATTTTTTTATTGCTTTATCTTGAAGAACTCCTTGAAAACATTTTCAGAAATTTTCACAGAGATTTGAACAGTAGAAAGAAAGTTACAGCGCTCCTAGCCGCGCCCCTCGTCCCGGCCTCAAACTAAACTTGAAACTTTAAACTCGAACATATCGAAATGGTGTTTTTTGCAAAATGAATTTGCGGTGATATAGATTGGCGAAAAGCTACTGAACCGATTATCTTCAAATTTTTTTTTAAAATGTTCGTCATGAATTTTGTGTACTTGAACGATCGATTTTTCATGCACAAATTTTTATTCGCCGGAATGAATTTTTTTAGTAAAACCTCTAGCGACTGAAAAATGAATTTTTTGCATAAAACGTTGCCGTATGAATGAAAAAAAATTTATAAAGACAATCGTTCAGATACACGGAATTACTCTAGAGTCTAGACTAATGAAATTTTTTATTTTTATGGTTTCAGTTGACCTGTTCGACCTGGGGAATTATCACCGCAAAGCTTTTCCAAAAAGAGGCGTTTAAGGCGTTAAGAAAATAAAACCATTCATGTGATAAACGAGAAGGGCAAAGCTAACTTCGTCTGTACTGTAAAGAAGACTAGTTCGCGTAGAAACAGACAGACGGACGGACAAAGCTTAATCGACTCAGCTCGTCGTTCTGATCAAGAATATATATACTTCGGAGATGATTCCTTCTATGCGTTACAAACTTCTGGGCAAAATTATAAAACACTTTTCAAGTGTATAAAAAATTGCAAACTTTCCTATTTTTTTCGACAAAAAAAGGTATATGTCCCCTTAATCTAACCAGCATTCCCCGAATACATCCCTGGCCGAGAGCGAAAATGGCGTGCTGCTGCTGCGCTCATCTCTGTTTCTATCTCTCTAAGATTGTGCGGTGTTTATTGTGAAAGGATGATAGGGGGAGTGGTGGGGGTGGTTTACTTTTTTACTCACTTGAGAACCGCTCATCCGATCTTTATCATTTCTTCGACAAATCTATACATATCGATAATTACTAACTATCTCTAGAAGGTACAAACCATCTATCTACAATACTGTGAAAGATATGACGTTTGTTCCTAATTGAGGAGGCGGAAGGGGTCGTGGCGAAGACTGAAAATAAACTTGATCTGCCTGAAAGTATAAGAAGCATTTGCCCCATACATGTCAAACCTCTATCTCTTACCATCTCTTAGATCTGTTTGTTCATACGGACGGAAGAAAAGTAGAGAGACGCTACCAGTTTCTATGGCAGCTATATTCTATGGTCATCCGATCCGTCCGGTTCTGAAAATGTGCAGCTATTTGTACTTAAAGACTTCGGGAAAAGTTTGGTCATGATAGCTTCTTAACTGACAGAGGAGAATAGCACAGAATATCGACTCAGCTCGTCATCAAACTATGATCAAGAATATGTATACTTTTTGTGGTCGGAGATGCTTCCTTCTATGCGCTACAAACATCTACACAAGTTTACACCTTCTGCAAGGGTATAAATAAAAGTTCAGATTTTCCCCCCTAACAAATTAAAATAAAGATTGAAAAGGTGTACGAATTTTGATGCATGAGTTTCAGAGCCAATCCCAGTTGTATTGACGTATGATTATTTATATCTTTATTTCATAACAAAAGAAATACAAAGTTTTGCTTCCATACGATTTTCATAAAGTAATATTTAAGGCAAAAGTTTTGAAATTCATTAAATCAAAATAGAAATTTCAATTGATTATATCTGAAGTCATGTCTATGTGCGATTCATGTTGCCCACATTGCGACCAAATAGGTAAATCAATCGAGTGTTATCGGCGAAATTTCTACAAATTGGGCATTCACGCACACGTGTCATATAATTCCTGATGCACCTGTCTCCAAACAAATGTCCGCAAGTCAATGACACCAATCGATGGTCACCGGTCGAATCCCAAGGAATGAGACAAATGGAGCAGGTTATATTTTCCTTCTCCCTCTCGATCTCATTCAACAACTGCGAACATTCCGTGGTTTTTAGTTCTAGTTTTTGTCTCAACTCTTCCATAAGGCGTATGTTGTTGGCATCCTGATTGCTGACATCATTCAGCAATTGCTTATGCAACTCCGCGCCTTGAAAGATCTCCAGTTGTATGGTCTGCATTGAGCTCTCCTGCTCCCCCAGTTTTCGACGCAGCAACTCATTTTCAGTTTTTTCCTCTTGCAGTTGCAATATCAAGCTATCACGCTCGATGACCAGTTGCTCCTTTTGCGATTTCAAAAACTGATTTTCAAAGAATTGCTCGTCCAGATGTCTTTGTCCCTGCTGTACCTGCGATGTGAGCTGAGCAATTTGCAACTTTTCTTGCTCAATTTCTTTCTGTAAGTTCAAACATTTTTTTTGCCACTTGAGTTTCTTTCTATTTTCGGGGAATCCTTCCTCAAGAAATTCAAGTCCGAGTTGGTTCCACTGCGACAACCAGGCGTCTTCCTGGATATTCATTGTGTGTTCGTTTTCCAAATCTGGGAGGAGTAATGTTAGTTACTATTGAGTGGCGTGGTCCTTCGAATAGTTGTACTTACTGTCTTCAATTGAAATAGTTGGTTAACAAATAAGAACGCAATTAAAGTTAAGCCTTCCCGATGAAAGTGTTACCAGCCCAGCAAAACGAAAAAATTCCCAAATTTGTTAAACTTTGAACTAGTTCCAAGTGGAAGATCTTTGAACCAGTGAAATAGATAGCGTCAAGATAGCATGGTAAAAGGTGCTATCCAGAATAATTTATTTTCTTTATTATTAGCACAGCACCTTCAGCAAAACTGTGCAGAATTTTGATCACTAAATATCTCTAGAGGATACGAACCATCTATCTACCCAACTGTTGGATTTTGTTGGATTTAAGATCTCTCTTAGATCTGTTTGTCTATTAGACAGACGGACATGGCTATATCGACTCGCCTGTTGATGTTGTCATCGGTAATTATACTCTTTGATACAGAGAACCAATAAAATAGCTTAAGGGTGTTCCGCACTTCACCGTTCCATCATCGAATACACTAATGACGCTATCTTGACTATTTCCTTATTTCACAGGTTCAAAGATTTTCCACTTGGAACTAGTTAAAAGTTTAACAAATGTGGATATTTTATCATTTTACTGGGCTGGTAACACTTTCATCGGAAAGGCCAAATTTTAATTGCGTTCCTTTTTTTATCCAACTATTTCAATTGAAGACAGTAAGTACAACAATTCGAAGGACCACACCACCCAATATTAAATAACATTACTCCTCCCAGCTATGGATAACGAACAGCCAATGAAAGAAATTGAGCAGGAGCAACAGCTCACATCGCAGTCACGGCAGGAGCTGGAATTGCTAATGCAAGACTGGAAAGCTCAAAATGAGTTGCGTCGTCAAGAAATGAACGAGCTGAATAGGGTAATTCAACAAATCCGGGACGAGCTGCAAGGGTTAATGCAGATGGTACGCCAATTGCGTCAATCTTATAATGATCGCCACAACCCAAGGGATAACAATATCATAAGTCCAAAAACCTCTGCCGAAAAGAAGAGGTAAAACAATACCTGCTTCACTTGTCCATGTCTTTTAGAATATGGGCCGACAACATTCGATGGGTTTGCAAATAGGGTCGCAGTGTGGGCAACGTGCATCGCACATAGAGATGTCATCAGAGAAGACCAATTGAAATTATGTATTTTGATATAATGAGTTTAAAAACTTGATTTAATCATTAATTTATAAAAACTCCATTGAAGCAAACTGCCCATTGTTTTTAATATAAAATAAAGATAAAAATATGCGTCCAAATTCCTCCTCAAGGCCTTTTTTCAAAACAAATTAAAATTTATGTCACGAAATTGCCACTTATTTTTAAGTGGATTGTAATCTATTTTAAAACTTTAAGTTGTTAGGTGAAAAGAATGGCCGTGTTCACCAGCACAAATCGATGACGAAAAAATCGATGGATCTAGTTCAATTGTTGAGGTGAACGAATGTGAAGTTCAACTATGATTGCTAATTTTTGTCATTTTGGTTAAAATCGAAACGATAGCTTTCACGCATACCATTTTTACCTTAAAATTTCATCAAAGCGTTAAACAAAATCCAATTAACTTTCATTGATGGATGATGTTTGATGTATGCTGGTGAACAGGGCCAATGTTAAGATTATAAACAAATCGAAAATGTCAATTACATCTATAGAAGTCAACATCTTTAATTAGTGCAAATAGAGCAACTTAATATTTTTTACAGAGCTGCCTGAAAAGTATCTCTTAGTTGGAATCAGTTGAATTTAAGGTCTGATTTACTAAATCTTATAGCAGATGATACCATCCTTACTAAATTAAATACTCGCAATCATGGAATCAACCCGAATCGAATTTCGGTTCCTTTCTTTAAACTTCCGTTTTGGTAAAGGTTTTGGTTCTAATTTATTTCGATATTCGGTTCCGTATCGGTACCTAGATTTTTATTTCTGTATACCGGTATGGACCGGTAAAATTAACAGAAAATTTTAAACTTATGTCCAAACAAAGTGGGTAAGCAAGCTATTCACATGTATATGTACATAAATTATCAATTTTATTCGCGTGTGTTTGTCATTCAAAATTCCCAAGTTTGTAGTCATTATAGCCCATTCACACTGGTCGCAATACATCATCTTTAATTATAAAGCGTTTAATGCTCAGGAAATCCTTGATTGATGCCATTAAAGTAGTTGGTTATTAAAATATTTCTATTGTCCCCTTTCGTTTCATACTAATTCATAAATAAATCGACTTCTCCACTTTCAGACAAAGTAATTGGGTCAGAGCGTCTCTCCTCATATAGTTGCAATTGAACAGAAGTGGAAACAATTCTTGAATACATATCTGTCACTTATCGATTCGGCAAATCGATTCAGTTTGCTAATTACTAACTATCTCTAGAAGGTACGAATCGTCTATCTTTAAAACTGTAACATTTTTTCCAAATTGCGGGGGCGGGAGGGGGCGTGGCCAAAATTTGAAACAAACTTGATCTGCGTGCAGATAAAAGAAGCATTTATCCCATACATGTCAAACCTCTATCTCTTACCATCTCTGAGATCTAGGTGTTCATACAGACAGACGGACGGACGGACAGACGGACAAGTCTATATCGTCTCGGCTGTTGATGCTGATCAAGAACATATATACTTTATATGGTCGGAAATGATTCCTTCTGCCTGTTACATACATTTGCCCGACTTTAGTATACCCTTTTTACTCTACGAGTAACGGGTATAAAAAGCGCTGCTTTCAGCTGTTTCTTGTTTGTGTAATGACAGACTTGAAGTAAGTATTTATTATTATTATTTAATAATTTATAACACAGAATAAATTTAATAATTTATAAACACAGAATCGATAAAAATTGTGATATCCTTAATATTGGTCCTTCAAGGGCAAGTGATGTATTAAGGTATTGAAACATAGATTATATATATCCCTCGACTTTTAAAATGCACCGTTTGGGTTAAAATATATTTAAAATCACTTTTACTTTCAATTTTTATAGCATATATATATTCTTGATCAAGGCGACGGGCTTAGTCGGTTGAGCTTTGTCCGTCCGTCTGTCTGTCTGTTTCTACGCAAAACTAGTCTCTCAGTTTTAAAACTATCGAGCCAAAACTTTGCACAATGTCTTCTTTTAACTGCACCCTGCTAATATGTCGCAACCGACCAGATCGGATGTCTATATATATATAATATATAGCTGCCAAAGGAACTATCGTTCTGAAAATGGATTTTTGTTAGAAAAAATTGTTGTTTTTATTTCTAACACTTCTAAACTCTTCGTTTTTAAAAATCCGCTCAAACAATAACCATTGAACTGGGAAATAATAATTAAATTTTAGAGGTAAGTCGTTAATTTTTTTAATTTATTTGACATTTCACGAAATTTTACAAATTCGTTGAAAAATATGCCATGGATGACACCTCGACTTTTTTGCATGCAAATTCTTCATAATTCACATTCTATAGTAGGAATTTTTTTATAATTTTCTGAAAGAAGGCAGGAATACTTGACTATTAGCAGATTATTTTCTTATTTTAATAATTAAAAATTAAGTCAAGTTATTTAGATTTTTTTACTCTATTCATCTTTGACTTTGTCCCCTTTAATTCCGATTTTGAACTCAATGGGGAGGGATTTGTCACCTTGATCAAACTGTGAGTTACTTTTCAGTCAGCACTGTATTATCAACTTTTTCTCTTTTTTACAATCTGTTTGAATACAGAAATAATTAAACTTTTCCATTTGTTATTAAGGGGTTATATACCTTTTTATACCCTTGTCCGTCTGTCCCTCTGTTTCTATGCTACCTCCTCCGTCAGTTTTAAAGCAAATAATGATTTGAACAGTAGAAAGAAAGTTACAGCGCTCCTAGCCGACGGCCTCGTCCCGGCCCCAAACTAAACTTGAAACTTTAAACGCGAATATCTCGAAATGGGGTTTTTTGCAAAATGACCTTGCGGTGATATAGATTGGCGAAAAGCTACTGAAGCTACTATTCAAATTTTTTTTAAATGTTCGTCATGAACTTTGTGGGTACTTGAGCGATCGATTTTTCATGCACAAATTTTTATTTCTCCAGAATGAATTTTATAGTAAAACCTCTACCGATCGAAAAATTCATTTTATGGCATAAAACGTTGCCGTATAAATAAAAAAAATTTATAAAGACGATCTCTAATACTCTAAACTAATGAAATTTTTTTATTTTTATGGTTTCAGTTGATCTGTTCGACCTGGGGGATTATCCCAAATTTTTGGCACAAACAGTGTCAACAAACAACAACAACCATCAGAAAATAAAATCATTCATGTAATAAAAAAATGGCTAAATACCAAAAAAAAAATCCAACTTTCCTATTTTTTTCGACAAAAAAATGTATATAACCCCTTAATCTAACCAGCATCCCCCAAATACATGCCTGGCCGAGAGCGTAAGTTCACGTCGGCTCTAGCCGTCTTCGGTGTTCCCGTTCCTCATGTTTTAATGTTTCATATTTCCGTAAGGGGGAACTCCGAACTCGGTTATTTATAGATAGAAAGGACGGACGGATTGTGTGTAACCCGATAATATTCATAACTTGAAAATAGAGAGACGCTACCAGTTCCTATGGCAGCTTTATTTTATGGTCATCCGATCCTTCCAGTTCTGAAAATGAGCAGCGTATTTGTACTTAAAGACTTCGGAAAAAGTTTGATCATGATAGCTTCAAAACTGACAGAGGAAAATAGCACAGAGTATCGACTCAGCTCGTCATCAAACTATGATCAAGAATATGTATACTTTTTGTGGTCGGAGATGCTTCCTTCTATGCGCTACAAACATCTGCACAAGTTTGCACCTTCTGCAAGGGTATAAATAAAAGTTCAGATTTTCCGCCCTAACAAATTAAAATAAAGATTGAAAAGGTGTACGAATTTTGATGCATGAGTTTCAGAGCCAATCCCAGTTGTATTGACGTATGATTATTAATATCTTTATTTCATAACAGAAGATATACGCAGTTTGGCGTTCATAAGATTTTCATAAAGTTATTGTTAAAGCAAATGTTTTCCAATTCATTAAATCAAAATAGAAATTTCAATTGATTATATCTAAAGTCATGTCTATGTGCGATTTATGTTGCCCACATTGCGACCAAATAGGTAAATCAATCGAGTGTTATCGGCGAAATTTCTACAAATTGGGCATTCACGCACACGTGTCATATAATTCCTGATGCACCTGTCTCCAAACAAATGTCCGCAAGTCAATGACACCAATCGATGGTCACCGGTCGAATCCCAAGGAATGAGACAAATGGAGCAGGTTATATTTTCCTTCTCCCTCTCGATCTCATTCAACAACTGCGAACATTCCGTGGTTTTTAGTTCTAGTTTTTGTTTCAACTCTTCCATAAGGCGTATGTTGTTGGCATCCTGATTGCTGACATCATTCAGCAATTGCTTATGCAACTCCGCGCCTTGAATGATCTCCAGTTGTATGGTCTGCATTGAGCTCTCCTGCTCCCCCAGTTTTCGACGCAGCAACTCATTTTCAGTTTTTTCCTCTTGCAGTTGCAATATCAAGCTATCACGCTCGATGACCAGTTGCTCCTTTTGCGACTGCAAAAACTGATTTTCAAAGAATTGCTCGTCCAGATGTCTTTGTCCCTGCTGTACCTGCGATGTGAGCTGAGCAATTTGCAACTTTTCTTGCTCAATTTCTTTCTGTAAGTTCAAACATTTTTTTTGCCACTTGAGTTTCTTTCTATTTTCGGGGAATCCCTCCTCAAGAAATTCAAGTCCGAGTTGGTTCCACTGCGACAACCAGGCGTCTTCCTGGATATTCATTGTGTGTTCGTTTTCCAAATCTGGGAGGAGTAATGTTAGTTACTATTGAGTGGCGTGGTCCTTCGAATAGTTGTACTTACTGTCTTCAATTGAAATAGTTGGTTAACAAATAAGAACGCAATTAAAGTTGAGCCTTCCCGATGAAAGTGTTACCAGCCCAGCAAAATGAAAAAATTCCCAAATTTGTTAAACTTTTAACTAGTTCCAAGTGGAAGATCTTTGAACCAGTGAAATAGATAGCGTCAAGATAGCATGGTAAAAGGTAAAAGGTGCTATCCAGAATAATTTATTTTCTTTATTATTAGCACAGCACCTTCAGCAAAACTGTGCAGAATTTTGATCACTAAATATCTCTAGAGGATACGAACCATCTATCTACCCAACTGTCTGAGATATGACTTTTGTTCGATTTAAGATCTCTCTGAGATCTGTTTGTCCATTAGACAGACGGACATGGCTATATCGACTCGCCTGTTGATGTTGTCATCGGTAATTATACTCTTTGATACAGAGAACCAATAAAATAAAATCTAGCTTAAGTGTGTTCCGCACTTCACCGTTCCATCATCGAATATACTAATGACGCTATCTTGACTATTTCCTTATTTCACAGGTTCAAAGATTTTCCACTTGGAACTAGTTAAAAGTTTAACAAATTTGGATATTTTATCATTTTACTGGGCTGGTAACACTTTCATCGGAAAGGCCAAATTTTAATTGCATTCCTTTTTTTTATCCAACTATTTCAATTGAAGACAGTAAGTACAACAATTCGAAGGACCACACCACCCAATAGTAAATAACATTACTCCTCCCAGCTATGGATAACGAACAGCCAATGAAAGAAATTGAGCAGGAGCAACAGATCACACGGCAGGAGCTGGACAACAAGTTTAAAGACTTGGAATTGCTAATTGAAGACTGGAAAGCTCAAAATGAGTTGCGTCGTCAAGAAATGAACGAGCTGAATAGGGTAATTCAACAAAACCGGGACGAGCTGCATGGGTTAATGCAGATGGTACGCCAATATCGTCAATCTTATAATGATCGCCACAACCCAAGGGATAACAATATCATAAGTCCAAAAACCTCTGCCGAAAAGAAGATGTAAAACAATACCTGCTTCACTTGTCCATGTCTTTTAGAATATGGGCCGACAACATTCGATGGGTTTGCAAATAGGGTCGCAGTGTGGGCAACGTGCATCGCACATAGAGATGTCATCAGAGAAGAACAATTGAAATTATGTATTTTGATATAATGAGTTTAAAAACTTGACTTAAACGTTAATTTATAAAAATCCATTGAAGCAAACTGCCCATTGTTTTGGATATGAAATAGAGATAAAATTATGCATTCTCATGCATCAAAATTCCTCCTGAACCTTATAAAACATAGGTTTGCAACTCATAGAAGGAATCATCTCCGACCACATAAAGTAAATATATTCTTGACGTTTATCTGATTAAACGCGATGGCTGAGAAATGCGGCTTACAGATCTGGCCAAAGTACAAATTTGTCATAAAAAAGTTGAAAATGTCAGAATAAGCCGCAGTTCTCAGCCATCGCGTCTAATTAGTCAAACCATTGATTATAATGTATTAGATTCTCTTCGTCGCTGACGGAATTGAAAATGTTATGAACAATCTGACGGTTCACTCGCGAATTATATCAATTGATTTGAGGTAAAATACCAAAAAGTAGTTTTTGGGCCATAACTTTAGGTTTTGGGGGTGTGTGAGGAAATGCTATATTTAGACTAAGAAGTATGAGGAAATGCTATATTTGACTTTTTTTTAAATAGTGTATTTATGTGAAAAGTACTAATGAGTACTCATTTTTGGCTTTACGCACATTGTCCAAGAAACAACTAATTTGAAGCTAAATAAAATCGCCTTCCTGACTGAAAATCTTCATACTTTTGGCCTCACTTTAGTTGTTTAATCGATTTGTTGTTCAAAATTTCTATTATTTTCCAATATTTCTGTTTCTCCTCCTCAGAATCCACAGCCAAACTTGGGCAAAAACTTATTTCCTTGGTCCAAACGCTTATCAATTAATCCACCCGCATAGTTTGATTCATATTAAATGTACATAAAATAAACGCCCCGTTGGTTATGAGCATGCCAACCACTTAATCGCCAAAGAATATCACAGCTCATATATATATCGATACAGTACATTTCTCTTCTACTTATATAAGTATATATCCAACTAAAACAACTTCATCAATGTGTGACACACACACCCACGTAAGATTTAAGCATCTTTTCCGTTTGCTTGCCTCGCTGATGGGGTGCCTATTGGTATATTGACTTGCTGATTATTCTTATTTGCTTGGCAAACGTTTCGATTGAGACATAAAACTATGCCTCTGCCACGGCAAATATAAACATTTAGACACGATTAAGTGTGCTGTTTATTTTTATGTTTGGTTTAGCGCTTCCGTTTGTGGCCGCCTTTAATGGCCCAGAATGAGATACAGAAACAAAAAAAATATAAAAGAAATCATTTGCCAGATTAAAGTGCGCATAACGTGTGCACTTTAATTCCATAAAACATTTGAACAGCACATTAATCAATATTAAGAAAAAAAATACTAGTAAATAAACTAAATTGTATTTAAGTATTTTTATTATTTTTGATGTAAAAGTTTTCCTAAAAATAGATTAGTTTACAGTGCTGCGCTACTGTGTATAAATTGTAATTTCAAATGAAATCCCAATTAAATTAAGGGCGCAATGTGCTGGCTTGCTTTGACGGACCGTCGACTTGACACCATTTCAATTTATGCAAATGCAACACTAAAACACAAATTGAGCTACAGCAAGAGAATGAAGAGGGAGTTCAAGCCACTAGCTTAAATGGGCATTACACAGAGGGTCAGAGACGGAGTTTGACTCGCTTGAACTCGTCAGATCTTAACAATTAAATATTGATTTTTTCTTTCAACTAGAACACTTATTACTGATGCACATTACGAATTCATTATACCCTTGCAAAAAAGAGACGATAAATCCGATTGTAAATTAAAGTGGATTCGTTTGAAAAAACACAATCTTGAAATAGCAAAAGAATAGCACTAAGTTTAAACGAATTTTGGACAATGATTTCTGAAACATAAGAAATATATTTTTGACTGTATAAATATATGGTGAAAAATGACATTAGTTGTTGGGCCATTTTTTGTTGTAGACTGGTAAGGATTGTGGTTCATTGTCTTACCGAATTTTTTTAAGGGGGATTCTCTATGTCGAGGCTGTTTTATGGACCTTTTTTTTTAAAAAAATCTTATTTGAAAGCGCAAAGAGTTTTTCCGATTCTGTTTTTTTTATTTGTGTTATTAATAATAATAATGTACTCCGATTTTAAATTTCCTCAAATTGGGATACATAATTATTGGTATGGTGCTGGCGGCCAGGATTTCTCGTCTTCAGGTTGTGTGAAATGTAAACTATGATATTTCTATGAGTCGCACTCAAGCAACTTTTCCGGGTCTCATAGCGATCGGGTTGACTCTTTAAACAAATAACGGCTATATTCCAGCGGTTCCCCCATCGATCAAAGCCCAGGTACTGATCGGTTCACTGAGTTGACAAATTTCTTGATATAAATGCGAATGTATTTAGGCAATTTTGTCTCTGACGATGAAAGACTTCATTTGATTTCCGACCAACCAAGAAGTTATACTACTTTAAAGATAATCGGATAGCTTCAAATACAGCGTGGTCCATTCAAAACTAAGAATTTAGTTTTGCTATAAAATAAACGGCTCGATATTTTTCAAAAATTCAACGTTTATCCTAAAACTTTGGTTCAAGTCATTTTTTTATGAAAAACCATTTCGTTCAAATGACCACAGCGGCTGACTTGGCAATGTTATCGGACGAGCGCACAGGGCGAGTACGTACCAGGGCTGTAAAAGAATGATTAATTTTTGTCTTCAATTCACAATGAATTACAAAAAAATTGAGTTAATTCAATTTTTCCAAATTGAGAATCGAATTGATATTGATTTAATTAATTTACATAATAAATAGATTTAATTGATTTTGTTTGAATTCAAATGAATTAGAAAATTTTATTGTTCATTCATTTGATTTAAATCTAATCTAACTCAACTTCATTCATTTTGTCACATTTTCCAGTTTAAAATAACTAATATTATTGCTTACAAAATAACTAATATTATTGACAAAGACCTAATTTGTTGGAGGGGTATTATTTTGGTAAATTTGCTATCATCATTAAGTATAATTGGAAAAATTCTTTAACTGTGGGATATATCAGAACACGTTTTTTACATACTTCCTTAACCAAAATTAAAAAAAAAAATTGACTTCGATGGACCGAAACCAAAATTATTTAGAGGTCGAACATAGTTTTCTGGTTTGAAATCAAACGCGTTTCGAATTAGCTTTCTTTATAGTCTGCCTGCAGAGCTATTTACTGGAGGCTGATATAATTGGACGAGTTGGACTACGTTATTTGGAAACATAACATAATCCAAACTGTGGAAGTTTATCCGTTCGATCTTAGTGGCAAAGATGCTTTAGTTTAGAAATAGTACGTGAGATTGTTTTGCTCATTGGGCGCCATTATAATCTAAGAAATTGAAAGTTGTCTAGTACCCAGTTTATACACACAAAAAATATCATGATAAATGCCCTTCGAAGTATGCTAAATTTATTTCTTAAATATTTTTATATTTGAACTGGATAATAGATAGTCAGATATCGCAGGGGCATAAATAATCCAAAAATAGTAAAAAGTAGGCGCAATTTTGCTTTAAGCTTAGTACTCAGACAAACTAAATCGTCCGCTAGCTAAATTGACAACTTATTCCGATGGGTTACCCAGCGGACGATGCAGTGTGACTGTTCAACGCCAAAATACCACCCTTCATTAAAATTCCATCCAATGTGAAACGGTCACACTGCGCTGATTTTCTTGCATTTGAATTTAATTAATTGTTTTTGCAAATATTTAGGAATTTTTGGTGGAGATATGGAATGTAGAAGTCATGGGCAATGCAGAATCTTACCGTTGGTTTCAAATTATGCCAATCGATGATTTTTGTCAAGATTCTGCTACTGACATTCCGACGGGTGGGTGTCGGAAAAATTAAAAACAATTTTTTCTCCTAAACGACTTGACAGCAAAATCCGGCACACATAAGAACAGTGCTGGCTGCCAGTACCTTTGTGACTGTGTGTGTTCCCCAATCTTGGCTTTGCTAATGTTAGTGAGAGAGATTTCCTCCTTGCTGTCAAGTCGTTTAGGAATTCCCAAACGATTATGGTAGCTCCGGCATGGAGTAAGAGTCGTTGGGGCCGGTACATTAGGCGAAGGTCACTGATGATCTGGTAGAGGTACCAGTGAAACAGCTGTATGACCACCTAGCCTCCTTTGTGTTGTGTTGTGTTTCCTGCTTTTTGAAGTTATGTGCAAACATAACGAGACCTAGAGCCAGCGTACTATTGATGGTTTGATTATCATAAAGGAGCCAGCGTACTATTGATGGTTTAAACGGCTTTATTTTTAGAAATGAAAATGATAAGAAATGAAGCCAGTGGAAATAGGCTATTACTCTTTCTGAATTGTTAAAAAAGTTTATTTAAAAACAACATTCTGACTTTGCTCACGATAGACATTTTTCGTTTTTAATATGGAAAATATGGTTATTTTTTGAAAAAATCGTTATTTTTTTAAATTATTGTTTAGTTGACACATCTTTTGTTTCATAAGAAATTTTCAAAGCATACTTCAAATCTGCACCCCATGTATACGCCCTTGATAACATAATCAATATATTGGAAGGGCTTGATAGGAAGAAGCAGGATGAATGCCAAACTTCTTTGATTAAGTCAAACACAAGGTCTAAAAACTGCAGCAATTTTGACTTCGTCCATTGTACACCACTGATCTTTAATCCCTAGAAAGCGTTCAATAAATATTTATTTTATTACTAGATCTTGAAGTGCAGAATCTTGCAAAGTTCTTTAAGTTTAAATAACAGCAGAATCTAAATAACCTTCAGTAATACCACTATGTATTAATTTAAGAGAGCCCCTGCAACTCGGCGCCACCAGAATTTGCCGCCCCTAAAAACTTGCCATAAAAATCAATTTTTATGTTGACTTATGTTGATTCCAAAATGCTTTCCTTTCATCGGCCTTTTCAGGCGAGGAAACAAAAAAAGTCCGGGGGGCCACATCTGGGCTGTAGGGATGCTGCTGAAGCGTTGGGATGCCGGCCTTGGTCAGGTAGCTGTTCACAAGAAGTCACTTTTTAAGTTCACTTTTGGAACCATCTTTGTCACAATTTTGGTAAATTTAACATTTGCGCAATTAAACGAATACTTAGTCGGCGGTCTGAGTTCAAAACTTTGCTTACACGAGTCACATTCTCGGTGTTTGTGGAAGTCGAAGGTCTTCCATCACGGTCTTCATCGGCGACCTCTTCCCGGACCTCCAAAAAGGCCTGGTGCCACCGAAACACACCACTTCTTGCTAAAACAACATCTGGGTAAGCCTGCTTAATCATATCAAACGTCTCTGTCGCTGATTTACCGAGTTTCACATAGAATTTAATCGCGTACCCCTTGCCGGCTTGCACCACTCACAGACTGGCGCGAAAATGCCAGTCCTGACTCTCAAGGTGCTCGGAGACAGCTGACCAGCGGCTCAATCGTTAGCTAGGAACGGCCTGTCGGTGGGCGCACGCTCCAAAGTACAGTCGCGGTGGAAGACAAACCCTGTAGATTTATTACCAAATCAACAAGCAACGAATACCAAAAAGAATAGAGCAGGTTGACTGTATAGCTATACCGATCTAAAACTGTTTTTACATTTAGTCTTACTTTCCCCGAGTCAAAATTTCTTAAGTTCCCTTTGAGTACGCTTCTCAAAAAAAAATTTTAAATTTAGTCAATCCCAACCCAAATCCAATACATAAGAAGTGAGGGGACTAAGCAGCTCAGTCGAGCGTATTTCATGTCGCCTGCATATTTACACAGCATTTATTTATTTCTAGAGAGTTCCGAGCGAAAGCCAAGTCCAAAGCCCGTTGAAGCCTTTTAAAATGCAAAGTGCCTGGGTAAGTCCATGGGTGGGCTTAAGTCACTGAATTGCATGCAATTAATTTGAACTTACGACCAAAAACCAATTCGAATGCTGTGGCAAGGCTTTTCTGAAAAAATTGCATTCAGTTTCTCGCACAATAGAAAAATCTCTTTAGGGCAAACAAAAGAAAAAAAAACTCATTTCCAGCGATTTGGTTGGTTACATTTTGAATGTACCAACCGAACTTTGTTGCAGCAATTTTCTGTTAACTTTAACTAATTAAAAAGTTTGGTTTTTACATTGCACATGTGAGTGAGTAAGTAAGTAGAAGCCAAAAGGTGGCAGTTAACATAGGTTTGACATTTTGTGCCGAGATAACATACAGAAAATTTGCTCTGCTCCTGCGGTGCACTGCAGGAGTTAGCAGACAGACTGGTTGGCAGACAGGCGGCTGTGGGTAATGACGATACAAACTGTGGGCTAATTTTGAGCTTTTCGTAAAGCCCGTTTAGGCTATGACTTTGCTAGATATGCAAAAAAGTGTCAGCACACAAACTGTGGCCACACGATAAAATACTCCTGCAATATGCTAAGGAGTAGATTTTAGCCAAGCGCACAGAGTCGGATAACCCCGGCACCAGCTTAAGCGGTTTTCGTTTTGCCCCAGTAAAAAAAACATGTTCAACTTTATGTTAGTTGCTGTGTTGCAATTTAAAATGCAGCTGAAGAGCTGTGGCAAACTTTTGCCAACCCGCAGGAATAATCAAACTTAGGGAAGATTACTCATGTGTATTTTCACACCCTCTACTTTGGTGGCTTAAGACGGGTGTTATGGGCTTTGTGGTGATGTGATTGAAATTGAGATTTGAATCGAACAGAAGACATATAGTAATGAGAAGACGTGGACCATCAGATCTAGTAGGCATGTGCATGCTTTTTTGGTGCCACTTCACATATAAATTCGAGCAGTTTTAATATAAAATAAAAGCGTTTATACGAAAATCCCGCTAGTGATTTCTGTGAAAATCCCCGATTAAATCTGTTTGAATTTATATTTATGTCTAGGGCTCAAATATGCCCGGCTACTAGATTAGATGACAAAAGTTGAGCTGTTTGAAACTGCCTGCTCAAGGTCAAATATATTTTATGCGTACGGTTTTCCTTTCACAAATCTAGTAGGCGGCCTGATTCTTAGCACTTTGCAAATACAGTAGTCCCAGTTTAGTTCGAAGTGCAATCGTTTATACGAAAATCGCTAGAGATTTCTAGAACACCCCTGACATGTGGGATGTAGTATGCTCACGAGTTGCAAGCATGCCCATTACTAACTATCTAACGATGCCCTAGACAATAGCGTAACCCATAAACAGTAAGATCGAGAGAACGACGAAACGAGCGTAAAAGAAGGGAGAACGGAGATCGGCAGCAGGAAGACGTCCAGCGATTCCAGAGGGAGTCGAATCGTGGCAGCCTAGCCTAGTCAGTGAAGACGAAAAGTCATTTGAAAAGCCGAAGCGATGCAACTAACGACGATAAACTAAAGATGAATTTCACAATTTATTAACTAAACTTTAATCACCATAGTCAATAAACATTATCCTTTAAATAAAAACCAGACATACATATGTATTAGAGTGTCGCAAAAAATCAGTCCTTTTTACGCATACCGATGACTATTCATTACTTGCACTCTCTGAGTCTTTTAATGTCATATACAGTTACATAAAAATGAAGATGCACCACTTCACTTTAAGCTCCAACCCGGCTTCAAAGCAGCGAACAAACATGCGTTCAAAACATCAAAAATATTGTTTTCCATTAGTCGAGCAGATCAAATTACGCAGTTCTTAAAGTACATTACGTAATATAATTTAAAATTCTTAATTCCTCTATTAGAAAGTCAATAAAAAATTTTAATGTAAGAAGTTTGTCATCAGGTCAGTACGGGTTATCATTTTTCCAATCACCAATAATATTTAATATTTGAGTTAGTGAGGTCAATTGGAATAAAAATAAAGGTATGCGTATTTGATTTCTCTAAAAAAATTTGTTTCCCCCCCACTTATGTTAATATGTATGCTTGTTTTTTTTTTTTAACCAATCGATCCAAAATTGTAATAAGCCAAGTCAGAGATTAGGTTGAAGTAGAAAATGATATGAGTATTTCTATATGGTTGGTAGGCATGCAAAATTAAAAGGTTGCAAAGGGAGAACGACATAGCTCAGTAATTGTCAACTCTTTGGCAAAAAGAGCTCCGATTATTTTGAATTTGATTTCTTAGATTCTAGGAATCAGGCATGCTATTAGAAGAGAAAAATGTGCCTGAATCTCATTTAATTTTAATATATAACAAAATTCCAAACGATAATGAAAGCATGTGGATATTCATTCAATTCCTTGAAAAAGTAAATATAAATTATTAGCGTTTACCTAAAGTCACACTGTTCTACAGCGAAAAGTATCCAGAGAATCTTAACCTAATTCCTGCTGCTCCTACTCATGCTGATTACTAGTTGGTATGTCAAAGAAGCCATATCTTAGTTTCCGTTTCCAAGATATTCATGAAAAACTAAATTTCCGACTTTTTTTTTTGACGTTCTACAGAAATTTTGTAGGCCACTTAAAGCAAAATTGTTGATTTTATAAAGCTTTATAGGATAGTACACATATCAATGCAACTGAGAAAAATCAAGAACACCATTTGCTAATGGTGACAAATTGAACTTTAAGTCTAATGGTGACGAAATTGGCCTTCAAAGTCAAATTTTACTTGATTTATAGCAATTTTATCAACCTAAGCCATTTGCTACAAGCCATTCTATTTGTCGGACATTTAGTGGCGCCATATCATCACATAGTTTAACATATGCCTAATTATGGTAATTTTTTGGCAATTTCTACTCAGGACCAATAGCAAAGATTGCAGCCTGTTATATGCGAAAATCAAGATTTAAATTTATGGGAG
>JAEIFU010001241.1:0-75561 GCA_018904235.1 Lordiphosa stackelbergi
TTTTCAAGATACTTTTGTTCACTGAGTTTAGTTTTATCTATAACATTCGCAATTATGTAGTTTTCCACTGAAGAAAACTTCATGGGAGACACTTCTTCATTGTGCCATATGAATAATAGAGACATGACGGTAACTCCCAAGTATGTACAGAATTTAACTCGTTCGATTACTTATGTGCTCAGGTACCAGATTTCTTCTTTGCAAATCCGACAACAGAGGTCTCTTATGTCATCTGCGTACATTAGAATCCTTACCCTGCCGTCGGTTACAAGTTTCCAGCAATCCCTGGTCAAGTACCCTACAGTATATTGATTTGGTTATCACACATATATCTTTGTATTTTCTGGCAAATCCCGATGTTCTCTTAATGCATTCTGGCCAAATACTTTTGTATTGGAATAGCTACCCCAAATGTAATTTGATTGATTGATTCATGAACCATAAAATCTCCATGCTTCGTTTCAATTTTTGGTGACAGTTTCTGTCAGTTAGCATATACCCTTTTCAATTTTATGCTTTATGCTTTCTTTCTGTCACTGTGTACCCCGCACACATATATGAGTCTTCATCACAAACCATTACTTCCTCCCTCCACATCATCAACTCCATTCAATTAGCAACTCATAATAACAATAATTTTTTGCCTGCAATTCGCATTCGGTAAAACATTTTGCGGCACGTTCGTCGCCAACAACGTTCGTGACGTTGCCTCTTTCGCCCATCCAACGGCAGCAAGACCGCCTTGCCTTCAACGCCCCCAAAACACATGCCCTAGGCATTGACTGCAACAATGTTTCCTGTTAAATGATGCATAATAATCGGGAGTGAGCGAGCGAGCGAGAGAGCGCGCGCGCGCTTGTTGAGCTTTGGTAGCGTCAGCGAGGTGAAAGCAGCCAGAGGAGGAGGTTTAGGAGAAGTCTATGGGATGTGGGACAGCATTCCAAGCTCATGGCAGCAGAAAAGAATTCATAGCCATGACGACAACGTACGACGATGACGACGACGTTGATGTTGATGTTGATGGTTGATGGGTTTGTGATTGTGGATGTGTTGCCGATTGCCGGACACAGACCGCAATAACAGCCAGTCCAAGTCCATACTTTCGGCTGTGTATAACACATTGTCGCTTGCCCACGCCCAGCCCGCTGCCCCCACCTAACCCCTGGCCGCCACTCTGGCAACGCCCACCTTTTGCAGAAATTGCTGACTGCGGCTCTTGCGGCTTCTTGTGGTTGCACTTTGCCACTGCGTAGCTTACAAAAATTCCCTTGGCTTCCGTTGGCCACCAAAACCGAATTTGCCAACTCGTTCTCTTTCAGTTCTCCTCTTGGCTTTTATTATTTACTCACTTGAACTGAAACATTTTTATAATTTCTTTCGGTTCGTTTCTGGACGTTGTTGCCGCCTGGCCACGGTCATTTTTTATTGTTCTTGTTGTTGTTGCTGTTTGTTTGTTTGGTTCGTTGGCTATTGGCAACATTGTTATTTTCTGCTATTTGGCCATTGACTATTGGCTCTCCCCACCGCTATCCCACCCATCATTTTGCACGCTGGCCCCAAACCCTCTCCCTGTCGCTCAGCAGTTTATTTATTTATTTCGTTTTAATGCATGTTGGTTCTGTCGAAGCTGGCTTGTTGTTTTGGTTCCAGGAAGCTGTATTGAGTCATTGGTAAATGGTTTACGTTTAACCCATTTAAAAATCCATGCGGAGCAGGAGAAACACCAGCACCAGCTGACCATGTCGTTGGGTAAACGCACATTTCCACATTGCGCATTTAGCATACAAACTTGCCGGAATAACTCCATCGCGATGGAGTGCTCTCTGTGGCCCTGTGTTTCAATTTGTTGTTGTTTGTTTATGCCACAAACGAAAAATATTGAACGGAAATTTTACAATATGATTTATTGAGAGGAGGAAATGTTTGCGCAAGTCGATGCAAGTCGATGCCAAATTTCAACGGAAATGAATTCGTTTATGGGAGGAACCATATTGTATTTTGGTTATCCGCTATTGTGACAGAGACCCACTGTTGCAGGACCGCTGTCGCAGTTGTCGGTATTTCAATTGGCGGGTATTTGGCAGGTGTTTGCAGGTAATGGTCAAATGGCCAATTAGAGTTTGTTTATGCATGGGTCGAAGCATGATGTTTACATGTTACACAAAACTGTATACGAAGGTAACAAGTTTTAATTGATGGAGTACCAACACACGAACCACACGAGCATAGATCAATAAGAACCCCTGTTTGGTCACAGTTAGCGTTGCTAATACCAAATTTTTGGATTGATACATTAGCCAGACAGACGATGGAAATAGTTCAATATCGGTTCGTAATTCGTATGCAGTGAAATAAGCACAAAGTTGAACCCTTCTCTTCGTAAGCAGTGTTGCCAACTTTTCACGGAATCAGCAAGCTAGATCGGCATTTAAAAATAAAATACGTGTGAGTGTCGTAAACACTCACTGGGCTTTGATGTGAATCATGATGCTAAATTCAAGAGTTGTTTAAGGACTGTTTAGTCCCTGTCAAGTCACTTTTTAGTCACTGAATGATGTCATGAAGACAATGTCAAGTCACTGTTAAGTTACTGTTAAGTCACTGTTAAGTCACTGTTAAGTCACCGCTTAGTCACTGTCAGGACACTGTCAAGTCACTGTTAAGTCTCTGTTTAGTCACAATCAAGTCACTGTTTAGTCACTGTCAAGACACTGTTTAGTTACTGTCAAGCCACTCTTTAGTCACCTTCACTTACCCCCCAGTTTCCCTCCTCTTTCCGCCCATTTTCACTCCTCTCCCCCTGGGACACTCCGCTAAAACAACTACACGAAATATGCTGGAAGTATCAAATTTCCTCCTACTAAAATCTTTCGTACCAAAATTAAAGGCGTTTCACATTAATAGCTGGAAGTAGTTACAAAGTAGCTTTAGGGTGGTCCATTTAAAAATTGGAATATATTTTTGATATAAAAAAAACGGCTCAATATTTTTCAAAGGTTGAACATTAATTGGAAGGTTGGTTCATGTCATTTGTTTATGAAAATCAATTTCGGTCAAATGACCACCACGGCTGACTTGGCACGTTTCGGCACGTATGTCAGCAATAGCAACTCGAATCTCGTTCTTCAACTCATCAATTTTTTCAGGATAGTTTGCATAACATTTGTCCTTGACCGCTCCCCAAACATAATGGTCTAACGGTGTCAGATCACAGCTTCTTGGCGGCCAATTCCCATCTCCACATTTGCTGATTTTTCGATTTTCGAAGATAGGGCGCAGAAGATGGATTGTGGCGTGCGCTGTGTGCCACGTAGCGCAGTCTTGTTGAAACCAAATATCTTCCAAGTCATCCGCTTCAATTTACTCGAAGAACCAATCACTTAACATTGCGCGGTAGCGCTCACCATTCACGGTCACGGTTACTCCTTCTTCATTTTCAAAGAAAAATGGACCAATGATGCTTCGAGATTAAAATCCGTATCAAACAGTGACACATGGTGGATGCATTGGGTTTTGGACGAACCAGATGCGACAATTTTGTTTATTTACATTAACACCGAGGTGGAAATGTGCTTCATCCGAAAAGATGATTTATAGGGAAAATTCACCATCTTCGGCCAAACCGTAAACGATTCGGAGGTCAATTGGCTTTACTCGCACCAACTTCTCTTGCGGTCTTTAGCAAAATTCGTCAAGGAGCGCGAAGTTGTTGTCGATGGGATTTGACGTCCAACGATGGTTGTTCACGCACATTTCAGCAACCCGGAATGTTTTTGTCAAGCGCACCGGAGTAAACACGGGTTGGTTTATCCACCAATATTGCAGTTTCACGAACTCGCTTCACGAATTGATCCACAAATTGAGTTTTTCTTGTTACACACCACTTTGGAAATATGTTTTTAATATTTCCCAACTTTCTTCAAGCGAATATCGACTCATTTCGTAAATATCAAAGTTCTTACTAAATATTGGTCGCTTTCGGAATAACATTTGACGCTTTTAAAGTCTATGAATAGTTCAAATTCCAAACACTAGATAGACCACATGTATCACAAATATCACAACACAAATAGCTAGCATAGCTTTTTATATTAAAAATCAATCAATGACATATAATGGCCACGCTTAACAAAATTTTGTTCCTCCTCAATGCTATTTAACTGTTTAGCACCAATGTATTATTGCAACATTGATTTGCCCCACGCATATCTGTAAATTTTAAATTATTTATAATTAATTATAACATTTTTTCTCTCAAACCATCAATATTAAGCTGGCTTGAGGTCTCGTTATGCTTGCACATAACTTAAAAAAGCAGAAACACAACACACAGCAAATGAGGTTATTTGATCGGACAGCTGTTTCATTGGTATCTCTACCAAATCATCAGCGATCTTTGCCCACTTGTACTGAAACCAACAGCTCTTACTCCATGCCAGAGCTGCCACAATGGCTTGGGAATTCCTAACACATGGAAACAGCGCTGGCTGCCAGTAACCTTTCTATGCGCGTGTGTCCTGAATTTGGATTTCGGGAACATTTTAATCGACTTGAAAATAAAAATATGCTTTAAAATTTACCAATATTAAACTTTTCAACTTCTTAAATCCCGAAACTAACATATTTGCCATGACTTCAAGAAAGCTTCGCTCCCGCAGCAGTTTTCTATTGTTCTAGACATCTTCTTCTAGTATCTCCCACTTCGTTTACACAAAAAACTTTCACAATGGCCCTGGCACGCCTTCAATAACATTTAGATAAGATTCATCCCAAGTTCCAACTCTATTCATTCTGTGCTTCCAATGCAAATTGCCAAAAGACAATTTATTCCAACTACCCGAAAAGTTAACCAAATATGTCAATTGAATGCTTTGTGCATGGGCCCACACATAGCGCACAAACAAAGCCAATGCCATGCTATATGGAGCAGAGGAGCTTGTAGGTTAAAAAGCAATTTATCTTTGACTTTGGCCAAGTAAATCGTCCGCCATTGTCTAGAGTGGTTCACTGGCCAGTCCTGGCATGCTCCGGCTCTGGCTTTGGGTATTTGTGTGGTAAGCGCATTTAACTAGTTTGCACAAATTTTCAGCATTTTGAACCACTCAATTACACTAACTCAACCACCCACACACACACACACTCGCATACTCGTACTATCAATTGAGTCTTGGCAAAAAGGCAAACAATGGTAAGTAGGAGCAACTCAAGCAGCCTGGGGACTTTTCAATAAATTTCTTGCGGTATTTGAAAATTTGATCAAAACAGCACGTAAAACTATTTGAACTGCTAACCTAAATAAGCTCCAGCAGCCGCAGCGGAGATTATTCCCCTTGCCAACAGCAATCCTTTCCTATTCTCGCGCCAATGAACTGCATGCAATCAATAGATGCGGTTTGTTGTTGCTACAGTGCAACAGCAGCAGCAGCAACTTGAGCTTCAAGATACTTTCTGTGCAACCATAGAACTTCCCACATGCTCGTGTGCGGAATGCTGGAGAATGTGCACACGCATCTTCGACGACTGCCATACGATACCATCTCCATCTCGCCACAGAATTGTGGTGGGTGTCCCAGTATGACTGTGTGTACACTCAGAAAAAATCAAGTATTTTGCACTAAAACAGTTAGTAAGAATTCTTAGTTCAAGTATATAAATTCTGAATTGAAGTACATATTTTTTTAGGCCCGATATACTAAATTTAAATATTCTCCATAATGTACTTAGGTTTAGGGTCTTAAACTAATCGCAGTCTTTAAATAAGAGGTTGCAACGTAAAATTATAGCCAAAATAATCTCTAATTTAAGTTTACAAAATTCATAAAAGAAATAGAAGCCCATATATGTACTTCCAATTAGTCCCTATTAGTTCTTGAACTAAGTTTAAGTAACATAAATTTAAACGCCATCTCAGACTCATTCGGAATGAGAACATTTTTCGAAATGTTTGATATCTTCTAGATCTTCTTTTAAGTTCACAATAATGTTGAATCAATGTTGATTTATTTTTGCAACAAGAAATTGCACATTACACTCAGAGAAAAATGTTCCATGAATTTTAGAAATTCACCGTATCAAAAAATACGCCATTAAAAAGAAGTTTTAGAAAAAACTGTTCTTAAAACAAGAATTATAGACATTTTTTGATAAATTGGGTTCATTTTCTAAAATTAACCTAAATAGCACTTCAAATAGCTATTTAAATTTATTATAAATAGGTGGTGTTCAGTGCATAAGGTTCTAAGTTCGATCCCCATAAGGGGAGTAGTTTGGTCCGTTGAGTTCGCATAGAGATGTCTTCTCATCCGATGAAATATGGTGGAATCAGCATATCCACCCTAAATAACAAACCAACATAAAGAGATTCGAATTCGCGCCCCCGCAATGACAGATCCTCATTGAAGTTCCAAAATACATAAACGACATCGCAGAATGACATTGTCCTGGCCGCGTCGAATCATCAGACGATACGCATAAAAATACATCGAGCGCCCTTACTTGTTTGTTTCAGCTCCAGTAAAAACATATTTATATTATAACGTATTAACTAAATTGAGTAATGATGCTCGTAATGAATGAATTACCTGTGGCGGGATTACGATTAATGTTTATGGAATATCCGTCTTGTCCTTTCTAGAAAATTAGCGAATATTGGATGGGCGATGTACTCCAGATTATTGTTTCTTCCTCTAATCACAATTTCTCTCGTCGCTGTGCGGTCGCCAACCGTTATTCCAGCAACGTTGTCAACAGCAGGTGCATTAAATCTACGCACGTGCTCTCCAGCTGGTGTTTTAGCAGGATTGATGACAATAGCGTGATCGTCACTTAGCAATGTGTAATTTAAAGAATTTCAAAAATTCATTGTGCTCATTCAAAAGGGAGTCCAGCTTGCGGACGATGCGCCTGACGTTAGGCGAATTGAGGTTATTGTAGCCGCAATGTGCATCCACACGATTGACGTCTTCACCGCCCATTAATTAGAATTGTTAAAATTTATGTGGTTCGTTTGGCATTGGCAGCAATAAATCCTTTGATGGTTGAATTAAATTGCTGACCATTTGCCTCTGTATTGTGCATTATTTCTGTTGCTCCGAACGAAGTCATTGGAAAGCATGAATTGAATCTACGAATAGACTTCAGAAATAGGTTTGAATCCGAATCCGTGCCGATGAGCAAGCCGTTCAATGGTTCAGGTGGCGTCTCAATGTCCGGTACAACACATTTCGGAGGACTCATTTTCGTATTTGAGCGCATGACAATTAAGACATTCTTTGTCTATAGCACCAATCAGGACTGTTGGATGAGCGGAGTATTCGATATCTGACTGAATACTCGAATGTAATTCGAAGGAACGAAGCAGATGTGAATGCTCGATGAACTTGTTTTCGTTGTCGGTCAATTGTTCTGCGTGAGTTAACATCTGTCCGGCGCGCTTGTCTCAGCTTAAATTGTTGTTGTTGACTTCGAAAAGCTCGTGCCCCTGGTGATTGTGAAGAAGGTAGTTGCGACATTCTGACACGAATAATTTAATTTATTTCATGTAGTTGTTGATCTGTTCGCATGTGTGTTACTGCATTCGTTTGCCGGCTATAATACTCCTACGTATTGCAGGTATTGTTTACTGTAACAAACACGGACAAATCCGCAGAATGCTCGTCTACGCGTTATGTACAAAAGTCACTGCTGGGCCAGGGAATCTTCCGTAAAAATTGAGATTTACCCACCTTACCGGTGGCCAAGGCATAAGAAAATACGGTGATGGCCTTGGCATAGTGAATATTTTTCGTACTCCATTAAAGAATTTTTGTACTTGAATTAAGAGCACTCTTTTAGAACGACATATTATTGTTTCAGGGATTATTTTTGCTTTGTTTTTTTTTACGATTCATTATTCACACTCGGAAAATGTTCAGTGTGAAGTTCCAAGACTCTGACAAGTGCTTTTTTCTAAGTGTGTGTGCTCGGGCATGGCAGGAGCTTAACATTTATGCGCGAAATTGTCGTATGCATTTGCACATTCATAAATTCTTGTTGAGCGCCCCCAAAGCGACAGCAGCCGAGCCAGAAGAATGCTCTATGCCATTATACTGAACGCGAGAGAAAGGGAGAGAGAGAAAGACGATGGGGGGAAGATATGTTAGTTGGCCCTCTTCCAACCCGTTCACTCGTGTGGCATTTAAATTTCATTTTAATTTTTTTTCCTCCTGCAGGCTGGCGAATTTTATTATTGCATTTTATAACAAACGCGGGCAAACCTTAGAGCAGCACGTCATTAGGCGATAAATTATCTCATGAGCGTTGCATTTTGCATAAAATGTGGCTGCTGCTGCTGCTGCGGGGAAAGTGTGCCAACAGCTGAGGCAGGCAGCTTCTACAGCATTAAAGGATGCCAGGCAATTTGAGTTTGTGAAATACCATGGGGGCCCAACAGCCGCCAAACAGTTGCCGTTGCTTTCCAGGCCGAGGCCGAGGTTGGCTTATCTATGCACAAGATGTTGCCGTTTGATAAGCGCAGCGCAGCGCAGCAGTCGGCAATTTATGTTCCCCTGCTGCTGCTGTGGCTGCTGCAATTGCAGTTGCTCATCGACTGCATGCAGCAGCAACAGTTGCTGCATGGAATGCACTGCCCGACGTCGCGACGTGCGTTCAACTATGCAAATTTGTTCTGCAGCATCCCCATTCCAATCCCATTGACTTGCAACTTGCTACAACTTAGTAACTGCCAAGTCTGTATTGGTGTGTTTGTGTGTGTGCTTCTTGTCAAACAGCATTCAAGCACGATTCTGGGAAACATTCTTCTCCACTGAGTAGATGACTTGAACTGAGCACAACTGGACGACTTTTGCACTGCTTTGGTTCCTTTTTTTATAAATGAGCTGAAATTATATATAGATGAAAAGGGGGAAAACTGATTTGCCCAGATAAGCAGATAAAGTGTTGTCTGAACGAAAGGTGGATGTCATGACAGTTCCATCATTGAGATTGCCGATCTTGTTGAAGCCGTGTTGATTTATGAGGTAAGAGGATGGCTGAAAGAAATGAGTTCGCTGATAGCCCCGTTTGTTGTACGAGCTTCAAGCTCGGTATTCTATCATTGATACACGCTGAAGTGGTTTAGAAAGCATAAAGCATACATGAGGAGAATGTGACATAGCGATCTATAAATGCATTCCGATCAGAAAATATACGAGGGGAGGACTAACAAAAGTTAGAAAGCTTTGGTAAGACGCGAGCACCAATTTCAATCAGTTTTTTGCTTTTATTCTCCCAATCACAGGAATTGTATTTAATTTTTCTTAGCATTAATTGAGTTTGGAGAGGAATTAAAGGTAATGATCATTCCGATTGGACCTTATCTGTGTGCCATGAGACCTATCCTGGAGTAATTCCCTAAGAGAAGCAAAAATAACAACAAGAGTATTATAATTTTCCCCAGAAGTTTGCAATTGATAATTTAATATATTTTCAAAAAGATTCGCGAAATTTGGATATCTGTCGGAAAATGGGTTTTAGGTAGACCCATTTTTATACCCTGTTCTCATTTGAAATTGTATTTAACACAAAGAAGACTTCGACCCCATAAAGAATATATTCTGATCATTATAACATCAGAGATACTATCTGTCGAAAAACTGTGGTAAATTTTAAGTTTGAACCTAATGACCTAATATATGTTTTATTCTGTTTACCACTATAAGATCCGAGCAAAAACACCGAAGATATGCAAGTGCGGCTCCCCAATTTTCAAATAAATTTTTAAAGGGAGTTCAAAGCTATAGGAACCACATTACTTGGAACAGGGTATTTTGCTGTCGAGGCACTCGACCGCAACACTCTTACTTGTTTATTTTAATGCTAGTGTTTATATTTGAAAACATTTGCAAGGGTATAACAACTTCGGCACAGACGAAGTTTGATTGACCTTAGCGTTTTTTATTGATTATACGTGGATCAGATTTAGACTTATTGGCTTAAATACAATTACTTTTCAAACCAATCTTTTTTTAAAGCTATTTATCTAAAGATAGTTAAATTTTAGAGATATGTCCTTCCCCTGTTGCACGTTCCTATCTTCTGTGTATACAACACCGCTCTGCGGCAGCGACGTCGACACACTGACAGTATACGAGCTTATACTGATATCTTATGCAACAACAAAGAAGTGCCAAATGAGCGCGCTCTCGCGTGGCAAAACAAATGAGCATGTGTGTTTTGTCGTCCCCTGTATTACAGTTACAATGAACAGTGGGAGCAAATTGATACATTCAGTTCTGTGCGCTTCTTTTGTTTCTGTTTTGGTCATGTCTTTCACAGTCCGTTTTCCTCAGAGCAAACTTCTAAAGTGTCTTTTGCGTATGTATGCTTAGTTGAAAGTGGGCCGCCTGTATGTGTGTTTAACCTATCACATAAATTGCAGAATATATTGATTTTTGTTTTGGCTTAACGCATATTTTATTATGTACTTAGATATCTACTATATCTCTATTTGAATTCTAAGTCGTGGACATTTTTGTAATACCGCAGAATCTAGCACAATCAATATACGTCTTATTTTTTACTGTCGTTCTCGAAACTAATATATTAAACATTTTACATCCTCAAGCCCAATACCTACCACACGTACAGAACAAATAACTCTTTTCGCGGACACCTAATGTGTTTTGCTCATTTGAAGACAGTTGTTTCGTGAGCGCCTGCTAAAAAGTGTTCCTTTAAGTCGTTGATTAAGTGCTTAACCAAAAATAAGCAACTGAAACCCAAGTGTTGTGCTCAGTGAAAGCAGGTGCTTTGTTTTACTCAGTGCTAGAAATAGGCGCTGAAAAAAAAATTCGATTCCGTTTCGATCCCGACCACGTCTTTCACGTCCCGTTCCGATTGCGAACCCAAATTTTCAATTCGATCCCTTCCAGATCCAAGTCTATCCCGAACCGTCCCGATTCAGACTTTAAATATGTTTTGTTTTTGAATTGAAGACAAGAAAACAAAAGAAGAATTATACAAATTATAAGAAAATAAAGTGTTTATTTATGAACAAAAGAATCGCTTAAAATAGTGCTTACGAGCCCATTTCAAGTTGAATGGAATTTTGTCGTATTAGTGTGAAGAGCAGGCAGAAGTATTGCAAGAACTGCTAAGGCATTCCGAAAAATGCCTGTTTGGTGTAGATTATGGATATTCCATCTAATTTTTTAAAGATTACGAAAGCAGGAACTTTATTGCGAATAGTGAGCGCACCGTGAGATGATTACAAACTTTTTTGCCCAAAATGGCGGAGCTCGCACATGTGGTTTCAACAAGACGGTGCCACTTGCCACACAGCTCGCGAAACAATAGCCCAATAGAGATAGCCAATATTTCACGTTTGGGGTCGGTCAATTGGCCGCCTAGATTGTGCGACTACGCCTTTAGACTATTTTTTGTGGGGCTATGTTAAGGCTTATGTCTATAGCGATAAGCCAGCAACAGTTGACGCACTGGAAGCCAATATTGAAGAATTTATTTGTTGAACCAGCGTATGAACCATCAAAATTTACATGAAATCATCTTTAAACATTAAATTAAATAGATCGTTCTTTTTTCTAAGTTTTATGTATTTTTTTTTAACCAAATCCGAAAGCTGCTTAATCACCCTTTATAACAGTCGGGCTTGACCGACTCTCTTACCTGTATTTTTTCTGTTCTTCAGTGAGTCTGGACAGTTCTCTATCTCTGATATTTCATTACCAGCATATGCAAGGGTATGAAAACTTCGACACATATGAAATTAGCTTTCTCGTTTTTTTCGTTTCCTCAGCTTGATTTCAAACAATCTTTTCGCAGTCTTAAAATTTTTAAAATAAAAACGAAACGGTAAAAATAATATAAAAAATCTTCACAAGTTTATGTATTTTCATCATATTTCACTGCTAATTGGCTTTCCTTTCAAAGCATCAAACCTTACTCCTATATTTCGAAATTCAATTTACAAAATCCGATAACAATTTAAAGTTAACTGCACTTTGCTAATGACTCTCCTCAACTCACTCAGCACTGGCGTTGACAACTCTTTTTGCCGGCGATGACAAATGGTTGGCAAGGTGTGCAAGAGAATGACGAAAAAAATCGCTGAACTTTGACTCTGGCCTGCGGCACTGACTGGAGTAGTTGGCAAAGCGCAATTAAACGCCCCGCCATTGAAACAATTACGCCATAACAATTACGCCCTGGTTAAAGCTCCCCCTCACGATAGCCACCGCCTGATCCTGGTCATGGCCCTGCGAGTGTGTGTGTTTGTGTTTGTAAAGTTGCCGCATTTAGCACTGCTGACGTGGCAGTTGAGCTCAGCAGTTTCAACGACAATTCAAAAGGCATTTCCATGCATCAAATTGCCGCCAGCACATACATTGCGTGTAATTACAGCAATAAAAATTGCAACACATTGCGTACAAACATGCAACATGAGCTCAGAAATTCCAAGATCCTCCCGGTTTCTTTTTGGTTTATCTTTTGCAGTTGGCATGGCCCAGCAATTATCTAATTTATATAAGTACATTTATCATATTGTAAGCAAATATTCACTTGAACTGAACAAACGTCGCTGTCAGGGCAGAATTTGTGCCTGGACTAACGAGCAGTCGCAGTCGGTCTGTCGGCCACTTGGGTGGCAGTGGCCAATTGAAAGGGAAAAGAGCATCGAGCGGAACGCAAGTTGATTGCATTTTTAGCATAAATTTCAACGCAGTTGACTAATGTTTAGCCATTTGTTATGGTGAGCAACGAGTGCCTTGCTCTGTTCTGTAATTTTTCACCAGGCACTTGCCATTCCCACTTCCATTCCCATTCTTGGGAATAGATAATGTGACTGGCTGGATGCTTTCAACAAAGGTTGCATGCAAATGACCGAATGCAGTTCTGCCCGATGGCCATGTAATTGTTTTAACTGCTTAATATAACGTATACGCATTGTCTGACAGCATAAAATTGCCACAAGTTCAGCCAAAATTAGCGGCAGCGGCGTCAACAGCGGCAGAAAAATTAATTAACACGCCAAGGCTTGCTGGACACGCCCGCAGCACGTACCACCAGGGCCAAACGACCCAGAGCTCAGCACGACTCCGTTTGTTTGCCATTTTCTATTTCTCAGATTTGTGAGTGTGTGTGTTTTTTTTTTATACTCTGTACCAAAAGTACACAGAGTATATTAAGTTTGTGCAAAAGTATGTAACAGAGAGAAGGAATCATTTTCGACCATATGGTGAATATACAGGGTTTGTCCGGAAAGTAATAATAATGAGTCGATTTAAAAGAATTTATGGAGCACACCGTTACAATTCTTTGAAAACTTTCCGGAATAGCCTTCTCAGGCGAGGAAGCAAGAAAAGCGTTGGGATGCCGGCCTTGCGCATGTTTAAATGCTCCGTCACAATGTCATGAACCACAGATTTTGTTTAATTTAACATCTGGGCAATTACACGAATACTTAGTCGACGGTCTGAATTCAAAACTTTGCGCAGACGAGTCGCATTGTCGGTGTTTGCCGAGGTCGAAGGTCTTATAGCACGGTCTTCATCAGCGACCTCTTCCCGGCCCTCCAAATAGGCCTGGTGTCTCCGAAACACACCACTTTTGCCTAAATCAACATCTGGGTAGGCCTGCTTGATCATATCAAACGTCTCTGTCGCAGATTTACCGAGTTTCACACAGAATTTAATCGCGTACATCTTGCCGGCTTGCACCACTCACAGAAACACGTCGCGCGAAAATGCCTGTCCTGACTCTCCAGGAGCTCGGAGACAACTGACTAGCCGCTCGTTCTTTAGCTAGGAACACCCTCTACCAAATCCAGTCGGTGCAAGCACGCTCCGAAGTACAATCGCGGCGGAAGAAAATCAGTCCTATTACTTTCCGAACAAACCCTGTATTCTTGAACAGCATCAGCAGCCGAGTTGATATAGCCTTGTCCGTCTGTATGAACGCAAAGATCTCAGAGATTGTAGAAGAAATAGGTTTGACATGAATGAGACATAAACTTCTTATACTTGCAGGCAAATCAAGTTTATTTTTAATATTTTAAACGCAACCTCCAGGCCCCGAAATTTTGAAAAAAGATCATATCGTCCGCAGTATTATAGATAGATGGTTCGTACCTTATCCGAATATTTATTATCAGTATTCTTGATCGGATGATTGATAGCAGTAGAGTTATAAAGAAAACAAACAATTTTGATGGGCAGTACTGACCGCAAAGGCGATGGGCAGCACTGACCGCAACGGCTAAGGGCAGCATTTTACACACTTTATGTTTTTTCTTGCCAGTTTGCGTGGCTTCTAACTTCAATTGATCAGATATTATCCAACTTTGGCGGTACAGAGTATTTTATAGTCGAGCTTGAACGACTTTCTTTCTTGCTTTTTTTTATTTTTTGTTTTGCGCCTCGGGTATTTATGGCCAATGCAGTTGAGTCGACGCTTCTTTCGGTGTTAAGTGAAAAGCGTGAAATTTATAACAGCCAATAGATTACACCAGAATATAAATAACATTCTGATTTTTTTCTCGAGTTCGCTTTGTCTATTGTCTGGGCTAAGTGCAGTGTTGGTGGTTGGATTATTGGCTCCGTCTGGCTAAACTTTTGTAATCATTTGTCCACTTTTCTTTCTTTCAGTTGCCGCCGCCGCCGCTGTCGCCACACAACCGAAAAACTCAACCATCCTTAAACCGTATCTGCAGATCAAAAAACCCAGCATTACAAGACTGACAATTATCAAGCCACACGCGCACCACTATTTGCCCTGCACACCCCTTCTCAATCCCTATCAACATTATCAGGGTAAGTTTTAGCTTAAATCTACAAAAACGACTTCTAGAAGCATATCTTCTATGATCCTAATGCCTAAAGTGAAATACAACTTCAAAGATCACAAAGAACTTATTATTACTTCCCATTCTGCAGACGACCTGCGCATTTACTGTACCTGGTATCGCAATGAGGAAGTCATCGAACGTGTGAACATACGTAAAAATGACTTTTTCATCTTTGAGAATGGTACTTTACGTCTGCCGCCCAATGAGCGAGCCAGCGGCGTCTATCGCTGTAAAATCGAATCTGATGAGGCGGGCGTAATATCCGATAGCATTACCGTCGAGTATCCAGGTGAGTTTTACCCTTAACTGCTTAACAAACTTCAAATTCATTTGCATAAATTTCAGTTCTTAAGCGTCTATTTCCGGGACAGCAACAGGCGGCCAATATAAGCGCCTTGGAGAATAATCCCGTGGTCCTAAGTTGTCCATTTCTTAGTGTTCCCACCGCGCGTATAAGCTGGTACTATAACAATGAGACTTTGGCGAATGACAGCAGGCGAGTAAAGATCAGTGTTGTAAAATTTAGCAAGCAAAAGCATCAAGTTGCTTTGGATTTTAGACAGCTGCTGTTGATGGGTTTAGCTAAGATTAAATTAAATCGAAATGAAATCATTAACTTATTTTCTTTTCTTCCTGAATAGCGCTCTTATATTGCCGAATGGCACTCTGATATTACGACAATTGCGAATGGAACAAGCTGGCAAATACAAGTGAGTAATGGAAGAAAACTTAAACGGGAAAATGGCACTTCAATTATTTTCCAATTTATCTAAACTTATACAACAAACTTATATACAAACTGACAGACTGACTCATCAACCCACAGAAAAAAACGGCTTATCTTACAGATTTAAGATTTGGCATAGACCTTCGTTTAGTTATACAGGCGCGCACTGAGAAAGAAAATTTGGAAAATTTCACCGCGAAATAGGTAAAAACGCAAAAGAAAAGTTTTTATGGGGCACTTCACGGCTGTAGCGCTTAGAAAACGACTTGGACTCAGCTGTTTTGCTATGGGCGCGAGAGAGTGAGTGTGCGTGTATGCGTGTTTTATTTTTATAAAAACAAAAAAAAAAAAAACAAATAGGGAATAGCCTCATCCAATTAAATTAAATTTTATGGCACATGCTAATCACATCGATCGCTTTAAAAAATATTGAACGAATTTAAAAAAAAGAAGTTCGAATATCACAAAGTTAGCAGCCAAAAAATGTACATACATATGGGCATTTCCAAAAAAAGGTCCACCAGGGCCAAAAAAATTAAAGTGTTTAAAAACATTATATTTAATCGAATTTTCATAGGGAAACAATCAAATTAAACTAATGTAAGCTAATCTTACATTTACTGATAACCCAATTGAATATATTCGGTTTCACGGCCGTGCTTGCGCGATTTTACTTATTTTGACATTAAATTGGCTTAATTTTTTTGAAAAAAGTGACTATAGATTAAATGTACTTTCGCCATCTAAAATCTTTCTGATAGTATAAAGGGCTATACAAGAATGCATAAGAAACCATGAGAAACTACGCCAATGCAATTAACTGTAAGTTTTTGCTTCGTATTATAGCAGAAACCACATAAATATGATGATGGAAAAAATGTCGCGTTCGACAGAGATAAATATTTAAAAAAAAAAAAGTACTCAAGATTTTTAAATCAAATAATATACATTTCAAAGAACCATTCATTCATAAGATATTAAGATTATTTGGGCTTAGTTATTGTGTTAGGTTTTGATAAACTTTGGCTTTATATAGCTGCTCGCGAAAACCACTTCTGTTTTTGTCACGTTCGATTCCAATTTTGTCATTATTTTGGAAACCGAATTTCACTTGATATTAACTTTAACACTAATTAAAGTGCTTGCAGAGAGCTATATTATACAGTAAAAAACGAATTCAAAATTCGATTTATTTTGACTTTTTTTCATTTTCAATGTGTACGACGGTCACGGTTCGACAGAATGGAAATGCCCATATGTAGCGCAAGAAAAGCAACGAAACTGGCGCTCACATAATTTTTTTTCGACCTAGCTGTTTTACTAAGAGCGCGAGAGACAGATGACAGCTGCTACATGTGTTGGAATGAGGGGGAGGGGAAAGTGTGTAGAGCGGTGGAAGATGGAAAGGAGGGTGGGAAAAGAGAGGTGAGCGGGGTTAGACAAGAGAGGAAAAACGGGAAAGCCAGTTTGAATTGAAGTGTAGTTGAAAAGTGCTAATGCTCTCAAATGCACATTCTTCATATAATATCGCTGACCCGAAATTCACCATGTTAGAAGTTTGTTTTCAGCATCCACTTGACTGGCATGGACCAACATATAATTCCGGAATTTTCGAGCGCCTAGACAAGTTCGTTGGGTCCTTTAGGACGGGATACAACACAATTTCCTAATAGCTTGCTAGCTAGCACCAGTTATTCTCACCCAAAAAGGTGAATCATGAATTGTCATCGACGCTGTAACCAATTGTACAAATCTTTTTCGCTCACTTTACATTGAAAATAATGTTCTGCAAATCAGCGCTAACCTACTTCATCGACCGCTGGCCAGCAACTGAAAAAGCTAAAAGAGCACTGTTGATATAAGCCTCGGTATGCGTGCGGCTCGTGTCGATCTGAATAGCAAAATTTGTTCGGACCCTGCAGGGCTACGTATGACAAACTCTGATTTAGATAACCGACAAATGCTTTCTATACAATGGGTGAATTGGCTAACCAAAATTTAAAATACCGTCCGTATTGTATAAACTGAAACTGACAGGGTTTTTGGGTTAATGTAGTGGTCGGCACAAAACACTATCACATTTTGGCATTGCGGATGTGTGTGTGTACAGCTGACGCCAAGTTAGCGGCTGAATGGCAACTGATTCAATTTGCTCTGCAGCAGTGGCGTCGACGCTCATTGGGGCCTCGGCCCAATATCTGACTCAAAAATTCATTTTTTTACTGGAGAAGTTAGCTCTTTCGTTAGAGATATTTTCCCTTCTTACCGATCCAAACTTATTTTAAGATCGTGTAGCGAATGTAGGTGATATAGCTTCTGAAATTGTACATATAACACAACTACTTATCCTAATTTTGAATAATTAGTTGAACTTTATAAAAAAATCGCCGGTATTGATTGAAATCAAGACTACATACCACAAAAATTTTGTAGAACATTCGGAGCGGAGCTTCGAACCCGTTGTAAAGTCTAACTGGTTTAAGGGGTTCGGTTCCGGTTCGGTTGCCAAATTGAAATATGAAGGCCTGTTCTCGTTTCCAAGTTCTATTGATCGGAATTGGAAGGTTCTGAACCGAACCGGTTTTAAACCGAACCTAACCCCGTTTTGCGCTCGTGAACCGAACCATAAACGGAACCCGAAAAATAAAATGTTTCGGTTCGGTTCACATTAGTTTTTGAGTAACTGGCGAATACTTAGTGAGCAAAATCAGCAATTAGCTTCAAAATGTTATGAAAATACTTGGAAAAGCAGAGTTGTAAAAAATCTAATAACATCAATCTTATTAGATAAGCTAAAGACCCAAAATTGTAATAAGACAAATCTGGATTGTATTATCCGTTTTCGGGTCAACTAACATAACGTTAACTTTTTATCTTTAATTGAGATTGGCTTGAAATAGAAAATGAGTATGAGTATTTCTATGGCTGGCAGGCATGCGAATTTAAGGTTAAAAAAATAGAGGAAAGCTAACTTCGGCTCGACCGAAGTTTATATACCCTTCGAGCATGATATATTTGCCAGTTTTTATATGGCAGCTATACGATATATTCATCCGATTTTGATCAAACTCTCCAAAATTGTGTTGAGACAGATAATATTTATAACTGAAACTCTACCATTGAAAAAAAAAAGTTTTTTCACTAAAACTATTTTTTCGACTGATCATTCGTATGGCTGCTATATGCTATAGTCATCCGATTTGGATCAGACTTAACAGAATTATGTGTTAGCATATCATATTGATCAGTAACGAGTTTGGGAGCGATAGCATAGAAAACAAAAAGTTTTTCATACTAAAACTTTTTGTCAGATCTATCTTTTGTATGGCAGCTATACTATATAGTTGCCCGATTTGCATAAGACTTGCTGAAATTGTGTGAAAGCATTAAAAACTTATAAATACGTGGTTTGGGAGCGATAGCATTGGAAACAAAAAAGTTACTTTTTAAACCGATCGTTCCTATGGCAGCTATATGCTATAGTCATCCGATCCGGCCGGTTCCGACAAATGTGCAGTGTATTTATACCAAAAGACTTCGTGCAAAGTTTGGTTGAGATAGCTTTAAAACTGACGGAGGAGATAGCATAGAAACAGACGGACGGACAGACGGACGGACGGACAGACGGACGGACGGACAGACGGACATGGCTATATCAACTCAGCTCGTCATGCTGATCAAGAATATATATACTTTATGTGGTCGGAGATGCTTCCTTGTGTGCGTTACAAACATCTGGACAATTTTAATATACCCTCTCCAAGGGTATAAAAAGGAAGGACGACATAGCTCAGTAATTGTCAACTCTTTGGAAAAAAGAGCTCCTACCAGTTTTGAATTTGATTTCTTAGATTCCAGGAACCAAGCCTGCTATCAGAAGAAGGACAAAATGAAGCTAAATTTTGCTCAATGTAAATATACAACAAAATTTAAAACTTTAATTAAAACGGATATTCATTCAATTCCATAAACAAGTAAAATATCGATTGTTATCGTTTACCTAAAGATTATAAATTTTGTAATATTTATCAGGAAAGTCAACTTAAGCATAGCTCGAGTAGTTTTAGCAGTTCCACCCACTAAAGTATCAGTAGAATGAACATTTTCCACTTTGGAGTTTGATTTATCAGACTTAAGAGCCAATATCGATACAAATTTACTGGGAGATTTATTATTATTAAAGGCCTGATTCCAGACGACATAAATTTTTATTTCGGCACAATACTTCATTCAAATAAGAATGCTTTGCAACAGCATTCAGATTTCAAAACAGCTCAAAAGTGTTTATATTCATGTGAACTTCAACATAAAAATTGATTTTTATGTCATCTGGAATCAGGCCTTAAGGGGGTATTCTCCATGTCGAGGCTGTTTTATGGACCTTTTTAAAAAAAAATCTTATCTGAAAACGCAAAGAGTTTTACCAACTCTGTTTTTTTTTCTATTATGTTACAAACAGATTAGAGTAAACAAAAAAATTTTTACTGCTCCGATACGAGGGCTGTTCTAAAAGTTCTCGACCGTCAAAGTGGGTGTCAAAAAAAAGGTATAGTTCTGGCGGCCATGATTCCACGTCTCCAGGTTATGTGAAATGAAAACTAATCAGTATAGATGTCACTCTGGTCTGAACCTTGAAAAAAATTTTGTGATTTTTTTTAACCAAATGGCGGCTAGTTTAGTGTAGCAAAAAAATAATAAAAAATATTTTAAAACTATGATTGAGGCTCAGACCAGAATGGTGACAACTCTGTGTCGTTTTCACTTTGTATCATCAAACTCGGTTCATTGTAACTGGAGATATCACAAATATCCAAGCTATAAAATAATAATAAAAAAAATCTAAAAAAAAACGGTGAACATGGAGAATAGCCCATTAATACTCTCTGACCGTTCTCTATATGTGCAACTGCTCTGGTCACCTAACCCACCCCGATCTAAAAGAAAAGAAAGTATAATTTGAAAAGACCTTCTATGTCACTGACAAGCATTAATTAAGTTGGGCTTTTTTTGATCAGCTTATGAGGGGAACAGAAACAAAGCTTCAGGCTAACGTCAGTGTTTGCTGTTGATATCAGCGCTAAACGAATTGTCTGTCTAATGTAAGAGATAGCTGGCAATTTTCCATTTGGCTGCTGGTCTTAAGTATCAACACCTTGGACACCAAACAATCCATCATCCAGCCATGAGCCACTCATCAACCTCAGCTTATTGCCCACATTCACGCACTGCTTCTGGCCAATATTCGGCCAGGAAATGTGCAGAGAGCAGAGCAGTGGGCAGCAGTGAAGTATGCATTAATTAACACTTAGCAGCGGACGAGTGGCTGACGTAATTGTGGTCACTAGCCATGCCAATTATCGCATACAATATTAACCATTTTTTCCCATTTCAGATGCGTGGCCCAGAACTCGTATGCCAGCAAGGGGCATCGGCAATTTGGTTGGTTGTTGCGCGTGGAGTCGAATGGTAAACCCCAGACAACCATGTCGGAGGCCCAGTTGTTGCCGGCTTTTCAGAATGCCACGCTTTATGTGCCCACGGGTGGCTCCCTATTGCTGCAGTGCCATGCCCAGGCGGACTTTGTGCCCATCGAGTGGTGGCAGCGCCATCCGAACAACACGCTGACCAAGCTAAGGAACAACAGCGTGGCCCTGGATATCTCCAATGCCAGTATGAGCCGCCATGAGGGATTTTACATTTGCATCACTCCTGTGCAGACGCAAACCTTTCAAGTGATGGTGACTAGTCCTCCAAAAATTGTTAGCACTTTGTCGGTGGAGATGGTCTACATCAGCCTGTCGAAAACATTGAGCTGCCGCGCCGAGGGCAACCCACCACCCAGCATTACGTGGTATCATAACGGGGTCTTGCTCAACAGTTCCTACACGCGTTATATCAGCGGCAGCGAGCTGCATATTCACTCATTCGATCCCGAGGAGGAGGGCATCTATCAATGCTTTGCTCGCAATGTGGCTGGCGAGGATTCCCGGACGGGAGAGTTGCGCTTCAGGCCACAGCCGGAGGAGAGTAACCCCTTGCAGAATATACGCTGTTATCCGCATAGTTTCCATACCATTAATGTGACCTTCGATAGTCGTACCCTGGAGTCCATGTTTGTGGTGCACATTGTACGCAGTAATCCTCACAGTTGGACCTCATTTGCGCCCATGAAGCTGAATCACACATCGTTTGTGGTCATCTCGACGAATTTGCCCGTGTATAGGCCATTTGCTCTGATCACACGGTTCCTGTATCCCACCTCTGAGGTGCTCTCGGGGACGGTGGTGCCACAGCAAATGATACTTAGCTCACTGCGCAGTCCTCCGGTGACCTGTTGCACCCAAGGATGTAAGTAGAATCAAACTTAACATTTAAAAAAAGATGAACCCTGCTTATCACTGATTCTCTCCTGTTGCTAGTGATGCTGCGTCCCGTCAGCGTGGGCAATGACACCTTTGTCCAGTGGGCGCAGGCCGAGTTGGACAACAAAAAGTACTTCATACTTCAGTTCTCCATTAATCATACGCATCCACATCCCAGCCAGCTGCTGGATGGTTCCCTTCAAGGCACACTAACGCCCGTCGAGGAGAAAGCTGACGAAGTGCGTCGGCAGCTTACTCTAATTCAGCCCTTGAATCAGTCTGCTGCCGAAACGGTTTTGCGCAATGCAGAGCATGAGGTGGTCGACAACGAGGTAGACGATATGACACTCGAGCTGGAGGAAGATATCTTTAGTCTGGTGGTCTATGCCGATGTGACGGGTATTCTGCTGCAGCACTTCATTCGCATTAAAATGCGTGTGCTGATCATTACCAGCGAGAATGAGTTTCTCGGTCAGGACTTTCGCTATGTGCAGTGGAAGACTGTAAGTAGGCATCTCTGGGACTAGTACCACTCCTTGAACTTGTATCTTTAATTCAGATCGAGAACGGCACCGCGGAACAGTCGAATATGCTTTTTCGTCTGAAAACTGTGGAATCGCGTGCTTTGACTTTTAAGTTTTTGGACAGTCTAAACGAAACCTGCGTCTATGAGTGCCATTTGCCCATCCGTTCCACACTGGACAAGCATGAGAGGAAGTGCCAGGAGCGCACAATTTTCAATTCGGTGCTTCTAGTCACTGGCCTTAGTGCAAACGAGCGATATAACTTCCATTTTCAAAATTGCAAGACACGCATCTTCTATGGAGAGCAAGATGTGAAAACTTTACCGGACCGTAAGGACTAAGTGTATATTGAAATCTTATGGTAACATGAAGTAACTCTATACTTTTGACAGCTCCCGGTACGGTTAATAACTCTGGACTGATAGTAGCACAAAGGGGACTGAAATTGGTATGGGAACCACCAATAAATCCCAATGGACGTGTGCATCATTATAACATACTTTGGACTCTGGACAATGTCACGCATGAGAAAAATGTGCCCGAGTGTGACTTGTGCTCGTATAAGGTAAATTTATAATTCTAAATTGGGAATGAATGATTGGTGGATCATTGCTTAAAGGGCGCTGACAGCTTATTGAGTCGTGTGTGAGAAAGTCTGAAGGAAGGCATTCTCCTTTTTATAAGCGTTGCTACTTCCCAGATATTCTTTCCCATCACTTCTATAATCCTACGATCTTAGTGACAGTAAAAAGGCTGATAAGAAGAATACCATCATAAATGGTGTTCCATAGTAGAGGCTCCAGCACTTAGCCCTGTGGTATTCATTCTCGATTCCTCAAAAGTCTCTTTAACCGAAAATAGCTCATAACGATGCATGCGCGCGCGCACCGACTGGATTCGGTAGAGGGCGATCCTAGCTAACGAACGAGCGACTGGTCAGTTGTTTCCGATCACCTGAACTACAGGCATGGACAGGTATTTTCGCGCTATGTGTTTCTGTGAGTGGTGCAAGCGGCAAATAAATCTGCGACAGAGACGTTTGATATGATCAAGCAGGCTTACCCAGATGTTGCTTTATGAAGAAGTGGTGTGTTTCGGTGGCTCCAGGCCTTTTTGGATTTCCGGGAAGAGGTCGCCGATGAAGACCGTGCTGGAAGACCATCTGACTCGTGTGCGCAAAGTTTTGAAGTCAGACCGTCGACTAAGTATTCGTTTAATTGCCCAGATGTTAAATTTACCCAAATCTGTGGTTCATGACATTGTGACGGAGCACTTGAACGCGCGAAGATGGACCCAAAAATGACCTCAAAAAGTTACTTCTTGTGAACAGCTACCTGACTAAGGCTGGCATCCCAGATGTGTCCCCTCCGCTGCATCGACGCAGAAGGAGCATATTGTGAAAGTCTTAGAGAATTGTATCTTTTGGCTTCATAAATTTTGTTTCAAATCGACTCAGTCCTATTACTTTCCGGACAAACCCTTTATGATCTTGATCTGCAGCCTCAGAATCGATGTAAGCCAAAATCGCACTTATTTTTTTTTACAATTTGAATTGAAATTTAGTTGGTTTTTTATTGACCGTTATTGATTGCACAACATCTTTTGAATACAATAACATGTCATCCAGTGTAAACGGTATCGTCATGTGTCAATTCTATATCGATCAGCCTTCTTTAAATAAACCTTTTCCAGATCCGAAGGCGTCCGGTTCGGTTTACTAAGAGTGTTCGGTTCATGCTACCCAAAGTCAAATGTGTAAAAATGTGAAATGGTCACACTAACAGTTGTCCTGTCCCTTAATATAACAGCCCACCCTCACAACAGCCCTTAATACCTAACTTATTCCTTTCTTGTATTTCCTTTTCTTGTTCGCAGTTTCCCAACGTCTCCGAGACGGACAAAATTTTTGTGGCTATCCGTGTGGTGGGTGAAACGGGTGTGGGCGCCCCCCTGTTTATTGATATGAGCAAACACCATCCTGGAGTGCTGGAGCGCGAACTGGACAGCTCCCGCTCTGAAGTATACAGTGGCATTGCCATTGGATCGCTGCTTTCCACCGCTTGCGTATTTGGCTTCGCCTTCTTTATCATCTATCAGCGACGAAGGTTTAAAGCTCGCGTTCAGGGTCCCACTCACTTGACCACGCCCACGGACATTAACTTTGGTAATCTGAGCAGCGCCTCGGGTATGCCGTGCGACAGTGCGGGAGGCTTGAGTGGAGGTACACTGCAGCAAGATTGCCACGAGATGCAAACCTTAATACCACGCTCACGGTACCACATCGAGCTGCTGCCAGAGCATACGCTGGAGTACCAGACCAGCGCAGCGAACGCTGCACAATTGCCCAAATGCAATGGCAACGGTCCAATGGATAGGCGACAGGTTGAACCAGACTCTCACGCGGAGCTCAGCATAGCAGGCGTGCACAATCTGTCCCAGTTGCCGCTGTGTGGCGGTTCGCCAGAACGCAAGACAGTGCAGGATGCCATGCTGCAGGAGGCCAAGGCCTTCTATATTCCTTACCGCCACACACCGCCCAATGCGGTGGCCTTGTCCGCCACCAATTCCAAAAGTTCCTCCACCAACGGCGACGGTGGCACTCTAGAGGTGGCCGTGCCGCCCAACTCGCTGCCCCTGGTGGCAACCGTGCCTGGCATGGCGAGTGGAAACGGCGGCTCCAGACGCAGCGGCAGTCTAAGCAGCAGCAGTGCCAGCAGCTGCAGCAGCAGCAAAAAGCAATTTCACACCAACTTTGTAAGGCATTCCAATTCCAATGATGGCATTTGCCTGCTGGCCGAAGAGGAATCGGCTGCCACTCTGACACCCACCTCAGAGCAGGAGTATGCGGCTCTCTGCCTGACCAATGGATTCAAATTGCACGCCGAAATGGCACAGCAGACAACGCCAGCCAAATCGCTCTACAGCAACAACAACAACAGCAGCAGCAACAACAGTAAGAAGCCAGCTGCTGCTGCCAACCAGCCAAAAGATCGCCAGCAACAGAGAGGCAATGGCAATCTAGCGATCTCGTACAGCCACAATGCATCATCCATAGTTCCTGCCAACGGACCACAGCAAACTGTGGACGTTAATCACACAACAAACGAAGCTGCCACAGCGGCCAAACAGCCCTGGCCAGCGGCGACAGCGCTGCATCGTCGTGCCCAGGTGGATCCCAATGGGTGAACTGAGTCACCCAGTTAAAAGTAAATAGTATTTTTATGCAGCTACCGAAGCTACCACATAGAAGCCAACAAAAATGCCCTAACAAAAATCACATTCGCAGCTTGAAACATTCCAAAACATTATGATGGCTCAGCCCGGAGTAGTTGAAGAAGAAGATTGGTGGAGCGGCATTTATAAAAAAAAATACATTTTATAAATGTACATATATACACACACATATTTAGTAATTGTAACTGAGAAGTGGAACTATTGGAGAAATGAGTTAATAAGCTGATATTTATAGCTGCATACATATATCGAGGTATACATGTGTGGGTACACCCTACAGTCCTGCAGGAGTCTGAGTGAAACTGAAGATGATAACCTGATGTTTTTACAAAATACTTGAGTATGATTTTCCCAGGTGCCAGGTGTAACGATGGTTACCTTTACCAATTGTTGTCATCCGCTGTAAATTAAGTGACGACGAATAAGCTTCCCAAGCGTTAAGCTGGAAATCCCTTTCTCTTGTGCTTAAATGAAAAGCACACAATCCAAGAGAATTAAAAAATAATCTTGGCTTTGGTCCGCCGGGCTGTTTGAGATAAATATTTGTATGCTCTTTTTGAGAGTAAATAGAATTAGTATGGGTGATACCATTTTTTATCCTTGAGATTAAGATAGTGTCCTCTATGCTGTCCAATGATGAAGTCACTACGATATCTAGACCAGGGGCTGGGATAACACACACAAGCTCATTTTGGGTTCCGTGTGTGTGTTTCGGCACGAGTGAGCGTGCTCATTTAGCAGTTATTTGTTGTTGCAAAAGAGAGCAGTGTAAGCTCGTGTACTGTCTGTGTGTTGACGTCGCTACGCGTCGCTGTCGCAGAGGGCTGATTTATAAACAGTAGCATGGAGAATGAGTATTAGAGAGAAACTTTGCTCAGTCGACACCACTTCTATCAGAAATTAGTCAGCTGTTCGCTCTCATTTACGCTCTTTGGATACATTTGGGAATAAGTCCGTCTCGCTCTAACCACTGTAATTTCCTACTAGCACTATAAAGTATCTATTCGGGCACCATAAGTATTTGTTACCTTAGTTCACGCACATAGGGCCTGGCCTGATCCCATACATTTACATGCATTTGTATGGGAATTAGAGTTAGAGGTAAATGTTTTTGATTTCTTACCTTTCTATGTCGTTTTGTCATAGAATCAGCTACCTGTGTGAGGCAAAATATACCCGAAAAAAATTTCGAAATGTAGAAAAAGAATATATTTTTTTTCGTTTATTTTTTCAAAACACAAAACAAAATTGTTTGAACAAAAGAAAGGGAATGCTAATGAGTTTTATGGTGAAACATGATACGAAATTTCTTTCTGTATTCTGAGGATGGCATGAGAAGCATGTATAATCGACCTTTGAGTGTTGTTGACAGACCGGATTAGTGCATTTGAAGCAGTGAAAATGAGTTTTACGACGCGGCTTATCGCCTGTTTCTGAACATATTTGACAGGATTTTCTGCAGACGAGTGTATAAGTACCGCGGTGTTGAGGAACCACAACACTGCTGGCAAAATTTACTGCTCTACCGGTGAACGATTCAAAAGCCAAACGAGTCGTAAGCTGTTCGAGAATGTGTGGATTATTCATTCGATTTTCGACATTTTCGAGAACCAATGTTTTGGAGAGCGTATTCGGTTGATTCCATCGTTTTGTTTACAAATTATATGAGTGGCCAATGCCATTACATCAATATTGTTGCAGAAAAATGCATATATCCAGCGTCGTGTAGCCCGCTTTGTTGTATAATGCGTTAGCATTTGGTCTTTTGAATCAAAGCCGGCCTTAGTCGAATTATAAAACAAAGTCGCTTCGGGTTTCATGGCTTCGCATTCAATGAAAGGTGGACAACAAATGGACCGCCTGCAAAGCGAAACAAGACTGTCACAAAAGCCAAATACTACTGTATGTAAAGACTGGCCGTTCGGCGCTCTACATCGCATCTTTGGGAAGACATCTTTTGTTTGATGGTGCCAACAAATGCGAGGCCAATAGTAGCCAATCGTTGAGAGCCATCGAGCGAAATTATCGGCTATCATTGTTCTGCCGCTCTTAGTGAAACGATTTCCAAGATATTTCAATACATTTGCACCTTCTCTCGCCTCTCGCTCGTCTCCTTGATCATTTCCAGTGTTTAATTTTCATTGCAATGAAAATTTCGGTTTCGACGCACGCCCGAATATTTGGTAATTTAGTTCGGCTCGTTTTCAGGTTCCATATATCACGAATGGGATGCTTTGTCTGTTTGTTGACGAAATGCACGCGTACGACTGTCATTAAAACGAGTATGTTGGGACAAAGCAACAAATCGTTTGTGCGACATAGCTGCACGGAATCTTGGCAGCGGATCAGATCGCCACAATAGTCTTGAATCCTGCATATTATTATGCGTAACACAGAAGCCAAAAGAATACCAATAAATGAATCGAGTTCAGTACTGGTCAAATCAACCCATTCTCTTTTTATAGGGGTCTGGCCAGGCCCTATGTGCTTGAACTACGGTGTATAATTCGCGGTCCATCGAGGAAATTTTTTCCATCTATTTTTGAGCATATACTAGACAATTACCCAAAAAAGTACAGAGAGAGGGAAAAGGACATCGAACAGTAGACTACTTTCGAGAGAGCAAGATGTTTCTGTGTTGTTTAATTTGATGGTGGACTTGGGCGCTATTGAGGCCTTAATCAGCCACTTTGGATAAAATATATCAATCAAAATCAAATGAAAATCTTGAGTTGTTTCTCCAGACAACAAAATGATATTAAGCTGTAATGGCTTATCTGAAAACTGTTCCTTAATTTTCCAAGTTCACTTGGATTGTTTACCCATAATGGACTCTTTTTACCACACTCCTGCAGGACTCTAGTTACTGTGTACATATGTGTGTACGCTAAGTGGTATGCTATAGTTTTTTTTATTGTATACATACTATAATTAATTAGTTTTGGTTTGTTTTCGTTTATTGAGGCTAATTATTATTTATAACGTCTACACACATACATACATATACACATATATAATTAATTGTTTTTTAGCAATATTCACTGCAGCCCAGAAGTATGCAATACCACATTTACAATTTAACTCACATAGAATACACACTGAAATAGCCCATACTCATACCATACCAACCACAATAGTCACTTGTGTTCATATCGTTTTCGATTTAAAACTAACCACACATATTTGTATTTTAAACTTATTATTTATCTCCTGCATATTTATTGCTGCATTTTGTTTTGTTTTTATTTAATTTTTTTATAACCGATATATCAAATGTACCTGATTATATTCATTTTTGCATTTTGTTTTGCGCTCTCGCTTTTCTCTACGGCACACACACACATTATTACATTTCTATTACGATTCGACTTTTAAATAACCTTTGTAACCTATTTACCAACCGTACCTTGTTTGTACAAACAAAACCTGTAGCTCTGCCATTCACACACACACACGTACATACAGACAGAAGCAGAAATGCAATGTTCATCCTCCACTGATATTATTTTTGATAAGCATAGAGAAAGTCAAGTAATTAGTAAAGAGCAAAAGGCATTGGCTCGCAATTGAAATGTATTTTGTGAATTGTTGTTCAGTGTGAATCGAGAGACAAAAATTGTTATAAAATAGACTAAAACCCATAAACACACACATTCCAGGTAAAGAAACAACACACATAGACACATTGTATACCCTGCAAACTTTATAGAGTGTTTGGTCATAAAATCCATCATCATGAAGTAGAGAGTGGGGCTATAGCATGGGAAGTTGGAGGTAGAAAATTATATGCAAATTCTCATCCACACAAAATACCAATCAAAAAACAATTTCCGATGACACAAAAATTTTGTAGGTTGATTTTTAACCTCTCGTATATTGGAATTAATTTCATAAAAGGTTCGATCACATATGTGGATTCTCCACAATACGTGTCTAAGTCGTTAGGCAATTTAGAGCTCAAATTACCAAAAATTTAAACGTGAAGGTTCATTCGCATATCTATAATCTCTGAAATGTTCATCAAGTTCGGATAATAAATAGCAGAGTTGTTGTAACTTTTCGGATGTGTTCCCTCAGTCGCACAGGAATGCTATTTAACATTTCTTCCTTTGAGTAACGGGTATATCGAAGTCGGTAAGAGCCAATTTCAACTTACGCTCTCGCTTTAGCTGGTTTTTTCTGAGCTACATTTACTAATGATATGTTATCGAATAGGCAAGTGTCAGCTATAGGGACAGCTGATTGTGTCAAGAGCTCTGCCAAGGAGGAGAAGTTAATGTCAAGGAAAACTACACAAAGGTCGAACACCGTTAATTCGAACTCTCGATAATTTGATTTTAATATTTCAAATAAAACTACTTCGTTAATTTGATAACTTTGTTAATTCAATCCCTCCATAATTCGATGTGAATGTGAATACAAATTTAAAGCAAAGTTAGCTCAATAACTCCATGTCAGTAAAATTAGTTTTTCCCAAATATCGTGCGCAGCAAAATGTCGAAGTATAATACAAAATATAAAACATTAACAAATTAAAAGCTATTCTGGAAATTGAAAATGGAAAGACCCAAAAGGATATTGCATCAAAGTTTAAAATCAAACCTAACACACTGTCTACAATTTACAAGAATTGTGCAAAATTAAGACAACAGTTAAAAAAATTCTGCAATGGCGAAAAGAAGGAAAATAGGGGAGGACAATTTGAAAATTGGATAGGGCCATTAAAACTTTTATTTCCGAATCCAGAACTATAAATCTTCCTGTAAGTGGGGGCATGATTCAGCAGAAGGCACAAAAATATGGGGAAACCTTAAATTGTGAAGGCTTTAAAGCAAGCAAAGGGTGGTTTAACCGCTTCAAGAACCGATCTGGGATGAAGTGGCGCTGTTTAACTGTATAAGTATAGCTGTTTAAAAGGCAAATTTAGTAAGGACCGCATTACAGTAATGTGTGTCAGATCTAAACGACCCCATTGCTTTAGAAACGTAAGATCACTCCCAATTGATTTCATTTGAAAAAGCATGGATGAACGGAACCATATTCGAAAAATGGCTGTTGAAATTAGATCAGAACTTTAAGCAACAAAATCAAAAAGTCTTATTTTTTTCGACAATTGCTCTGCACACAAAATAGATGTTCAACTAAAAGTATCATGGGGGATGAAGATATCATTGAGGAGGTTCACAGGGAGGAAGATAATAATTTTCGATTGGCGGTCGAAATTGAAATGGACGAAAGCAGTGGAGATAATGACGCTGGTAATTATAATAATGTTATAACCAAATTGACGCTATATAATGGGTTGGTTACTTCTATATTGCCCTTTATGAAATTGAATAATTTTTGGAATCAAATTAACAACGTTCTTTCTAAAATAAAATCATTTTTTTTTTATTTCATTCGTTAATTCGATTGCCCCTTTAATTCGATTATTTTGTTCTGTTCTGAGTTCGAATTAACTGGGTTCGACCCGTATATGGCGCTGTTCCGAATTCCCATTCTGTTTCCGTGTAAACGTTGGGTTATTCTAATATAAATTTCACAAAGTTCAAATTTGGTAGATGAAAAGAATATCAGTAGCTGCTAAATCAGGTTCTCTCTTTTTGACGAATTGAATCCACTTGGCATTAAGCAATCGGTTTTAATTGTTTACGCAATTCCAATTTTCCTTAAATCGTATCTTATAACCGATGATATGCTTATCACCTTTCTTCTAATTTTAAGCTTAGTACTCCGACAAACTATACCGTCCGCTAGCAGAATTGATAGCTGATTCCAATGGGGCTAGCGTAAGGTGCAATGTGACAGTTCAACGTCAAAATATCACCCTTCATCAAAGTAATTGTTTAATTATTTTTATGTTCAGGGAAATTTGGGGGATATATAGAAGGCAGAATTCATCGGCAATGAAAAATCTAACCTTTGGTTTCGAATTTCGGAAAAACCGGAATTGAATCAGCTGTCAGCTGCGCTATGAGCTTTCCGACGCTCAGGGACGAAAATTTTAATTTGTTTGAGTTCGACCGAGCTTAAGAGGGGCTTGACGGAATTTTATGAAAGATTTCAGACACGCATTTCATACCCTTGGGAAGGGTATAATAATTTTGCCCAGAAGTTTGCAACGCATAGAAATGTTTATTTTCGACCCTATAAACTATCAGGTCTGTTCCCATTTCCGAGTGGTTTTACAAAGTAAGACGATTGTAATTCCGAATCGTTTTCATTTGATGTTCCCGTTTCCGAGTGAAATAGAAATCGATTTTCTTTTCGAATGAAAGTTCGAATCGTTTTCGAACTATAATTCAGCTGAATGGTAATATGAACAATTTCGATCAACACTGCGCATTCGCTAATGTGGAATTGCGAACAGCTCAGTTTCATTTCGATCGTTTTTGCTTTCGGCTACATGCAATTTCTGGGGTACAACTTTGAAAAAACTAATTTTAAATCAAACTGAATGGCCATATTTCTTGGTCACTTTAAAATCTTCTCAATATAAGCGTACCTTACTGAAAATTTTCAATTATTTTCATCTTACTCAATATATGACTTATATTGTATATTCTTTGATTTAGCTTTGTCCGTCCGTCTGTCTGTTTCTACGCAAACTAGTCTTTCAGTTTTACAGCTATCGAGCTGAAGCTTTGCACAAAGTCTTTTTTTTTACTGCACACTGCTAATAACTCGGAACCGCCCAGATCGGATGTCTATATCTTATAGCTGCCATCGGAACCATCGGTCGGAAAATGGGTCTTAGGGAAAAAAAACTATTTTGGTTTCAATGTTAGCGTCCCCAAACTCGGCCTATACTATAATTATATGCATTCACACAGACTTGCAAATTTTGGTCAAAATCGGATGACTATATGTTATAGCTGCCATAGGAACTACGGTCAAAAAATGGGTTTTAGTTAGAAAATTTTTTGATTAAACTCTGATATTTCAACACATTTGCAAGGGTACAAAAACTTCGGCAAAGACTAAGTTAGCTTGGCCTCCTCGTTTTTATGTGAAGTTGACACCCGTTGGAATCGATTTAGTTTGTCTGAGTACTAAGCTTTAAATTTTAATACTACATGCCAACGTTTATGCGTTAAACGTTCTGCTGATGAGGGGACCGGAAGGCCGTTGAAACAGTACTGTACAGTCAAAACATTGCTTTACAATATGCAATGTTTAAAATCTTTGTTGAATTGTTTTGATTATAAAATTATAATAATACAATGTTGACCTTAAGCCGGCTAAACAAGCACTTTGGCTAAAATCAAAACGGGGCGCTATAACCCACATAGTTGTTGTCATTTTTCATTTGAAAGAATCGTGCATGCTTTTTAACATGTAGCAGCGGATCTTTTATTTACATTGCAGTTTACAATTCGTTGTTCGCTTAAGTATCACCGTGATAAAAAAAGAAATCATTTACATTTCGAAAACGTTTTTAAATGTTTGTCAGTGGATGAAAAGTAAGAGTAGAATCGGAAACAAATCTTTTCCCGCGCCCAGCTATTTCCGTAACCCATAAACATTTCAATAATGTATTATTCCCATCTTCTAGAGATGTGATAAAATAGCCGACACGATATAAAAGAAAGGTTTGCAGGGCATGCAGAACTTACTCCATTTAGAGGCAAATTTGGAAAGATATATGACTATATAAATATATATATATATAAATGGATGGTATATGATTCAATGTAAAGAATTGTGTGTTTTTGAAAGCAGTAACTGTATACGTATTTAGAATCTAAGTGCAATAACACATACACATAGCCAACATAAACCTATACGATCCTTGAACCTAAAACAATAGTACCTTTCCAAATAAGCAACAATGAGTCTATGTTGTCAATCCAAGACAACGCAGGAAGCATTGTTGAACATACCTTTTATCAATAAACCAGCCTGAATGTTACACGAGTATTCTGTAAGCTGAATATCTCTACACCATAGTCCATAATATACCTATACATACATACATTCGTATATATAGCATCTATCCATCTTATTTGTGTTCAATGTCCTACAAACTAAGCCACAACCTTGCATTTCCCAGCCACTGGTTAACCACAAAAAATCTGAAAAACTGCCTGAATGTTTATAGTTTAAGGTTTAACAAACTTTCCAGGTGTCCCAGCAAAACAAAATTATGCATTTAATATATAAACACAAATTGTATTCCGCAAATTAACTCAAAATTCCTAGAACAAAAGCAAATTTTAAACGTTATCCATAAAAGATAAATGAAACACTTTGTGTATTAAAATTACGATATAACTACGCTAAGCATAAACATATGGCAAAATACGGAGAAATTAAGTAAAAATTAACAGCGATTGTGATCGCCGTGTAAGTGGATGTGATAAATGTTTAAATTATTTAAGCGCATAAACAATAAAGAGAACAGGATCGATTTGCGACTTTTGCAATGGTTTGGCAATCCCAATCAATAACTTATCTTTGGTAAAGCTGCTCCTAGCACACTTACTTCTCAACTTTGTGTTTACTCTTCCGCATTTTGTATACCTCAAAGTAACTAAATTTGTAAGCGTATTTAAGTTTGGTTCCCTTATTCCTTGAAAAACTAAACGAAACCTAAACAATGTAATGTATTTTTTATGTAATTTATATATGCTCCCACATGTAGCAACTAAGCAAGTCGACGAGAATTCGTGTTAATGTTGTCGGTGGAAGTGAATTGGCTATTACCAGCAGGCGATTAAAAGAGTCTCTAAGTATAAAAGTACGAGCATATGAAGTATAACGAAGTTCGATGGATGTTTGGAGAATAAGAACGCAAGACAAGCAAACTTAACTATTGGCAAAATATATCTAAGATAAGTTACAATGAAGAATATACGATACATGGAGTTTTATTCGGGTGGTTTAAAAATGTGGGGTCAGTTTTAGGTGAGTTTTATGGATGGTTGTAATATGTTTAAGGATTGCCAAGGCGTTTGGAAACTTCTGCATTTTTACAAATGGATGAAAACTCAAAATAAGAACGAAACTTTCTTGATGAAATGAGCACAACTCGACTACACTCAACCAACGCACAGAAAAGTATAGATAGCATGTTATAAGTGTTCGTTTAGAGCAAAAAGTTCTGCGTTCGATTCCCAGCCAAGGCTGACAACAAAATAATAAAAAAAAAACATTGTGCTTTCGCTAAAGCGTCTGAAGAAAAAGAATTAAATACAGTTCTTATTCTGTATTACACTTAAAAACCTAACTTTGTGTTCGCAGCACCCTTCTTGAGCATTCATTTTGAAGGCATCAAACACTCACCGAACCTCGAAGCAACAACAATCCAACAGCAAGAAAACCACTACAGCAAACGCTTCACTCTGGAGATGCTACATAACATAGACACACAATCTAACAAGAGACTTAACTACGAAACGGGCACTGAATAGACCTTCCTACCTACACTTACTTATTGAACAATAGGTTAATATCCAACTCCACGCCGAACATAACAGACGTTTAATATAATGTATGTAAAAATGTGTTGGCATGGAGCAATAAGAATAAGAGAGAAAATTTACTCAGTCGACACCGCCTCTGTCAGAAATTAGTCAGCTGTTCGCTGACACTTACGCTCTCTAGATTCTTTTGGGTCAGCTGTTCGCTCTAACGTACGCTCTCTGGATACATTTGGGAATATGGTCGTCTTGCTCTAACCACAGTGATTTCCTACTGGCACTATAAAGTATCTTTTTGGGCACTATCGGGGGTGCCACAGAAATCTCTAGAGATTTTGCCGACGGTTGGTTTGTAAATCTCTCGAAAAATTCGTTGGTGCCACAGAACTTCTAGAGATTTCATTTTCTAATTAGAAAATCTAGTTGAAGCACCAGATGTTCCAATTGATGTTCCATCTCTAAAAACAAGGCTGAATCTCTCGCCAAAAAATTTCCCTTATTTTAGATGTGGGTTAATTTAATGATTAACTGAAATTTTTGATTGTGTTATATGTTTTATGATGCATTTTTAAATAATAATTCAATTTAAAGTCGCATTCTCCACCAATATAATGCAAAATTTAAAAATTTGTTGGCGCCAAACATGAGGTGTTAGTTTCCATCCCTTAATCCGCTAGCTGTCATGTAGGGGGCGCCACTTCGACAAAAGGCGCTAGTGAGAAAAGAGCTTTGCAAAATCTCCTAACAAAACATTAGAGGTCTGAAACCAACCAAAATAAATTTCTGTGGCACCTAAGAATTCGAATTCGGTTGGAATTTGGTTGGAAGATGTTTCTGTGGCACCCCCGTATAAGTATATTTTTGGGCTCTATCGTTAAGCACCAGCTTGACCTCGAGCCTGCAATACAGAAATACTACGATTTTTAGTAAATTAACCTAATTTACCTACAATTTAAGTTACTATTAACTTATTAATTCGTTACAATTTAATAGACGGTTTTTCAGAAACCTAAAAGGGAATCATGAAGTTGTGCAGGGAGAAGTAAACATTTCCGACCCTACAAAGGAAATATATTCTTGATCAGCATCAACAGCCGAATCGATTTAGCCATGACCGTCTGTCCGTCTGTATAAAAGATTAGAGATACAAATTCTTCAATTTTGTTTGAGAGTTGCGAAATTTCCCCCTTTCCTAAGCCTTAGATCTTTCTTTCAAAAACACCAAAGTTATACAGTGGGGCGGGGGCGACCGCTGTGCCTAATTCAGCCAGCTAGAGCGTATGAGTCAGAGTGCGCGCGCACATGTGATTTTTTTATGGACGATAGAAGAATTGAAAGCCAACTCGATCGCGGGACTGCTCTCTAAGTGTGAGACTCTAGCCGCACTAAACTACTGTCACCTAACTAGTTTATTGGCGGGACAGCCTTTCGGTATTACTTCGCCGGGGGAATGCCCTTAGGCTCACCTAGGATTCTCTCCTATGTATAGAATTGCGCTCATCATCGGCGCGACGCAGTTTTGCTTAAACCTTCAAAGGTAATATTTGAAGCACCCATGTCCTGTCAGCAGTTGCGTCAGATAGAATTTCAACTGTCCATGTCGTCTGTTTAGCCTTAAGGCTATGTTCGGGATAAGGCGTCGCGTCCAGCGTCTGTTTGTACTTCCATTACACCTTTCCTGACAAAGCTGGATTGTCGCTGATCTTTGCGCCTCCCGACTTGGTACTCTCCAGTCGGAGACAAAACTTTCCTCTCAGAGCGCATAGACGATAAGCTGTTTCTGATTCTGCTCTGTGTGTGTTTTCACGGCACCTGCCCATACTGGTGCTGCATATAGAAGGATCGATGTGACCACACTATGTGTGTCTTAATTGTACAGGGTATTTTGGAATCGGGCCACACAACTGCAACGCTCTTACTTGTTTATTTTACGGTTGTGTATATCTACTTGAATACGTGTTTTTGTTTTTGTTACTCAAGCTATGGTCCCACAGGCAAATAATTTGCCCAAATTTTCATCAAAATTTCTCTAAATAGCCATGATTACAAATTTTTCACAACTTTAAACTAAAACTATGGTGTCATACGTAAGCAATTTGATCAAATATAGCCGAAAAGTTTCCTAAGTTATCCTTTTTTTTTTATTCTTCATCAAATTTTTGGCAAATTTTTTTTTTTTGTTTTTTTTTTTTTTTTCAGTTTTGCAAGGGCCCCAACAGCAGGACCCATATAGCCAATAACATTGTTTGACACCCAATCTGCTTTTATATGTTAAAGATTATAGTTTTTGCTTGCAAAATAGTTTTGATTTTTATTGAACTGTTTTGTTACTCTTAATTGTTAAGAGGTAGAGGTATAAAATATCAAATGGTTCATAATCTGGAAATTCGTATCAGTTTTTGATTTGCATTATCGTTGGTAACATTTAACAGCGGTGTGTGGTTCATAAATATTTATACACAGTCTCTTGTGTATGTGGGAAGTGCTATTTAATCAGAGGGTGACTGAGGGGGTACATCACAACAAAGTATCCAACTGATCACAATGAGAAATCGCAAAAGAAATTAACATTTACATATTTACATAGATGCTAGATGGCGTGATTCGTACGTCTAACTTAAGACTAATCAATAAAAAAATTCCATATGCTATGCGCTACAACAATAAAGAAACACTCTTCAGAACAAAGCGAGCCACAACAGAATATCCGTGGCTTAACATATATATTTAGGTACGCGTAATTATCAGGGCAGCTTTTAGTTGCCAGTTTCTATTCACATGTCGATTCCAACTAAACGGGGCTCAGCACACCTTCTTAATCATCTTTACCAGTTCTTTGTACAGAATGCAGTCGCGTCCTCGGGGCTTGCAGATCTCGCGATGATCGAGCCGTATGCCGCAGACTTCGCCAAAGCCAGGATCTGTTGATTTTGAAATCTATAGAAATACATCTTCGAAAAGAGAGAAAGTTTCGGCTTACCGGCGGAGTCCACGCCCACAATTCGCAAATAAAGCACCGACATTAAGGTCAGCGCAGTCTCTACAAAACTGAAGACTTCAATTTTCAGATGACCCAAATGGTACAGGCCCGCAAAACGGCGATGCAGGTCCAGCAAATACTTGTTATCTAAGAAGACATTGTTAAAGAAGGACTTGCATGGAAACCCTATATGTACTCACTTTTCTCAATTTCCAACAGCTCCACGGAACGCGAGAGCAACGGTGCTTTGATGCTGGCCAAGTGGGAGCCTCGATGCGGCACCGAGTAGAAGAAACAGCCGCGTGCCGAACGCCACAGCGGCGTCATGGCCGGGCGACCACACTCCCAGGCATCCACTATCAGCTGCTTGATGAATAGACCACCTTTGGAGTGGCCCACATAAATGATGGGATGGCCGTGACCAACGCGTTGCTGTATGAGCAGCTCGGCCATTTCTCGGGAGCGCTGTATCAAGCTAGAGCGTGATTCTTTTCTTTTCCACAGCGGCCGCCACAGATATGGATCGGTGGTGTAGTTGACCGCTATAACCCTGACTCCCGGGCAATCCAAGGGCAGCCAATCGCCTGGCCAGCACTTGGAGTAATTGGGATCACTGGGCGAGAGCTTTTGGTTCTTGCTTCCGTCCGACTTAAGTGGAGTGGTCTCAGCACACTCATCATCCAGCATGGACTCCAGCTCGGACTCCAACAACTGGGTGTTGTCCTGCATACGCAGACGGAATGTGGGGAAGCTGTACTCGATGCCCTCGCAAATCTGTATATCCTCAGGTGCACCACACAAATAGGCGTAACTGTGAAGCAGAGGTCAGTTTAAATGCCCAGCTTACTAAAGCTCAAAGGATCAACTTACTCCTCGTCCTCATCTGCCGCTTCGTTGAACTCGCAGCGCGACTTTTGAGTAGGAGTACTTCGCTGCAGTCGGCCTCGCCTTGTTACCTGGAACATCTCCTCTGAGCGTGTAGAGGAAGCAAATTTGGCACGCTTCTCCATGGGAGCGGGATGTATGGCGGCACTGCGCGAATGACGCGGTCGTTTAGGTGGACGCACTGGCGGACGAGGTGGCCGTTCGAACTCTACCGGTTGGCGATCGTTTTGCCAAAGTCCCTGCTTCCAGGTGTTGACCAGGGAACCGTGCAAACCATGTATTAAGACTATATCAGCACGTATAGGCACTCCCGGTGGAGGTTCGGCCAGTATGTCAAGGGTGCAACAGCTGGACGTATTCGAACGGAGGCCATACACTGGAGGAGCTGCGCTAAGCAGGGGAGTGCTTGGCGCGGAGGGTGTGGTAGGAGCACTCAGCGTGTCGGCTAAACTGTCCAGCCCATCCTGCGACTTGCGCAATTTGAGCAAATTGAGCAGCGGCCCCAGTCGATTTGAAACTGCAGGGAGAAACGTTGAGAGATCGTGTGACTTGCTATTCAAATGAGGAAGAACTCACCCTGCACTGAGGATAAATTCAGTGAAATGGTATTGGCCGCAAATGCTACCAGATTGGTCAGTGCCTGCCTGCTGGAAGATAAATTCTGCAGTACCCTTAAAACGCGCACATCGCGTATTCCCTTGATGCCACGGGCCACTCCATTGGCCAGCGGTAGAACCAGACGCACCAAAATGCCCAGCACGACTCGCATGCTACCGCCATTTCGGCTGTCACTGTGGAGCAAGGTAATTGTGAGTTAGTGTGGGGTTCTTCGAAATCATTACTTCTTGACTTACCTTTCTATCAAAGCTCCAGCACTGCTCGAACGCACCAGATCGCTTACCGTCTGCTCCTCCTCTTGGCGATTAATTTCCAACTCATTTGCATTGGCATGGGCATCGGTTTCATTCTCAGTTTCGGTACCAGTCGCCGTCCAGGCCTGGTCCTGTGACTCAGCCCCCGCTTTGTTCAGCTTTGCTTCTCCACTCCCCTCACCGATTCTCATCATGGCTATGTCACAGACGTAACGTTCATCGATTTCCTCCAAGCTTTTGTCTTTGTTTACATCTCCAGCGACTGGGATTACATAAGGCGACACCGGACTTCTTGTAAACATTGCCGATATTACTTGTTGCTGCCACTCTTTGCGCCTTTCTGTGGCTGCAGATTCAACATGTGGCAGGCATCCGAGCTACTGTAAGAGAAAATTGTCTTCAAATCAAGCAACAGCTGCACAGGGACGTCTCTATGGCTGCTCTTTGTTGTTTACCACTCAAAAGAAAATGAAAGACACAACAAATTTACAAAGGTCTAAAAATAAACTAGCATTGACATTGACGATGCTACAAAATCACTTATACGACACGTGCGCCCGGCTGCAATGCAAGCAGACACTTCAGAGGCAATTTAATAGTAACTATATTAAAAATCAAGTGCCTGATTTTGTTCAACAAACTCATCAAAAACTTTCAAGTGAATAATAAAAACAAAAGCTGATAAAAAATAACAAACAAAACAATTTGGAAACATTATTCGCTAGGCAAACTTTGAGCAGACAAGACGTAGTACGTCTCCTCCCACATTTTCTTGTTTGTTTACGTCTAAGGAAAGGGCGAAGACAATTTACATGTACATAAATTGGATCCAGAATTCTTAAAAATGACTCAAAAATAAACTGAAGCAGTGAAAAACAACTATTTTTAAAAATACCCATACAAAAGAGAGGGCGTGTGAAAAATTCAAATATGGATTTTAATAAGTACTACACACCTACTATTTGTAAATTTTTATAGTGTTCGATGATTTATAAGAGAAATCGGTTAGTCGTTAGCATTTTTCAGAATTTTAAAAAGGGAGTATCAACAGAAGTGGTCCTTCCGAGCCTATCGGTCTTTTAGCTTCGGCTCGAAGTCCGCACGTAAAAAGCACGACTTCGACTTTGACACATGTGGTTTTCCGAGGCAGCCTGCACTCATCTCAAATCCGAAGTGAACCGAACCTAACCTTCGAGATGTTTCGCACGCGCTTGCTGACAAATTTCGAAGATGCCACCTTATGTATATACATTTATACCCTTGCAAGAGGTATAAAAATTATACCCAGAAGTTGGCAACGCATATAAACATTCATTTCCGACCCCATAAACAGCTGACTAAAATCACAAATATTTATTTTCGAAAAAATATTTGTTTCATTTATTTAATCAAACATTAATTTATGTTAAAGTTTAAGCAATACGAAAATATTTTAAAAAAATTTGTGAGCTTTTTAATCTACTTCTGTTTGCTTAAACGATTTTCTTTACAGTTGCGGAAGATCTAAGGCTGAAATGCTGTTCTAAACACAAAAATCTTTCAAATCATTATACCCGTTCTCAGAGACTAAAAGAGCTAGAGCAAGCAAATTTAAAACGTAGACTCCTTTTGTCAGCAGGCGCATTAAGTTTGTTTAAAATTTTTGACACGCCCACCTCAGCTCCCACAATAAATTTTTTTGAATAACTCGCACTTTCATTTATATTCGCAATATCTATAATCCCCGAAAATTTTATGAAGATCGGATAATAAATAGCCGATTTTAAAAACTGTTGCATAGTTCAAATACTCTTAGCAAGAATAACGTTTTGTTTTCAATGCTATCGCTCTCACAGATTAGGTTTTAGTTTGGATTATTGGAGACGGCGTACCGTCAGTAAGAATCAGAGATCTGCACGAGTGCCTGTTTTTTTGACTGCATCAATACTCGCTTTAAATGCGTATGCGGTGTGACTGACACTCGAAACTTTACTGTCGAGTCAGACGCACACTCCTTCTGTTATTGGTAATTTTGCGACTGAGTCTCCCGGTTGATCATCAAAGTGGTTGTCACACATAAGAAAATGCATAGTATGCATAGCTTTTATTGCTCTCGCTCTCTTCTCTTTTCTCTCTTCTTTGAAAAAGAAAGGGCAAATACCCTTTAGTTGTTGTTGTTATCTCAAGAGAGAGAGAAATGAGAGAGAGATAGAAATGGAAAGAGCGTTTTTGTGGTATACACTTGCTCTCTTCTTGTGGAAATAAACAAATTTTCGTCGCACGAGCGACAGGGAGTATTTTTGGCACTCATAGCCGAAGCACAAATATGCCATGAGTGTTGGAGACACTCGAGTGTGCAAAATATCAAGTACGAATGCGGTGCACTTGTAGTTGCGGTGCACTCATGCGTTCATTCTGGTAAGAATGAATGTCACAGAATGGCAGAGATATAAAGTTTAAAGTGATACTGCTCTCTCCAACAGAAAAACTACTAGATGCAAAATTTTTTTTTTAACTGGATGTGTGATTGGAGCCGGATGAACTTGAACTGGAACCGCCACAAGGCCAAAGTAGTGGAGTCATCTATTGCTTAGTTTGGGAAAAATTGTCAGCTAAGAATGTTCAATCATTAAAAAACCTTAATTTATTTACAGAGGTGAAACAGAAATTACTAGAGATTTTGGTATAAACGTTTGCATTTCCATATTAAATTGTATAACTTTAAATGCAGGTTCCACAGGCAAATAATTTGCCAAATTTTTGATGAAAAATTGACTAAATAGGCCAACTTAACAAACTTTTCGGCTATTTTTGATCAAATTGCTTACGTAAGGAAACATAGTTTTAGTTTTAAGGGTTCTGTATACCTTCAGTTGTCATTTTTTAAGGGTTTACAAAAAATTTAATTACACAAAAACTATAAGTGATGTTAACAAGCGGTTCCTTGCAATCGAAAGGTAATCGGTTAAATTAAATTTAGATATATTTGTTGTTGTTGTTGTACCTGCGGATGTTGTTGTATTCCTATTCAAATTTAACCAAAAATTTTAAACATAGGCCCATGGTTGCAAAAATTTTTGGAAAACGGATGATCTGAATTCAAAACTTAAGACGGGGTTTTGTTAAGAATTGATGAAATTCTGATATGAACTAGGAAATTTTGGATCGGTCAATAAGTGGCGAAGTTATGGGGTTTCAAAGTCAAAATTTCGAAAAGCGGTTTTTTCCCCACTAGTTCACAACAGAATGGTGGGTATTACGAGCAAATTGCAAAAAAAAAATTGAAAATCGGTCAACAGTTACTCTTGGGTGTTAGCTTTCAGCGAAATAAATATCAAAATCGGTCAAATAGTTCTCAAGAAATTTGGTTCACAATGCGTCAAGACATAAAAAAAATGAAAAATTTCCAAGAAATTTGGTTCGTGCGTCAAGACATGTTAAAAATAAATGAAAAATTCTTGCAAATTTTTTTTTTTTTTTTTGGATATTGAAATGGTTTTATAACTTGTTTTAAAGTTTTTTTTTACTAAAAATAAGAAAAAACATGGATTTTTTAAAAATACGAGGGTCGATAAAAATTTTTTTCATACAAGAGAGTCGGGAAAAAATATTGTTTTTAATTATTTCTGTAAAACCCATTTTCGGATCTGCTTGAAAGTTTTACAGGATGTTTATAAGACCCTAATAGAACGTTTAGGAAATTTTCACTCAAAGTCAACACTCACCGTCGGTTCACAGCGAAGCAAATAATCCGGTAGAAGGCCAAGTTCCGCCAACAATGTAGACGGTCAACGAGGCCACGACCATTTGTTGACGAAAGTCTTGGAAGAAATTTGCAAAGCTGACCGCCGAAGACGCATCATTCTCCATCATGACAATGCGAGCTCTCACACATCAAGTCACAAAAGCGACTTTTTGGCCGGCCAAAACGTCGAATTGGCGGGTCATCCGCCGTACAGCCCTGATTTAGCACCCAATAATTTCTTTTTATTCTCAAATATCAAAAATAAAATGAATGGTGCACGTTTGTCTACGCAGTACAGGGTGAAAAAAGCTCCCTATATGATTTCAGCTTACAACTAATTTACCAGCTGTCGACTATTGAATGTGTTATGAATAAGTGAACCTGATCTAATATCTAAATCTTCAGCTAACCCACTAATGAGAATTATGAAAAATTTATTGTCCATGGAAATCAAGGCTGTTCTATTTGGCCCCAGTTCCAATCTTTTTTAAATGGCATTTCACTTATATCAGCTCACTTAACACACTGAATAAATAACATTTCACAATATGCATTTATGATTTGTTTATGCGTTTTCCAGGCAATCCAATTAGTTGGAGGAGCAACAACTGTCAGAAATGCCGCATAATGACAGTGACAGCGACACGCTATCGTAATGCGCCGTAATGGCCCTGGTTATGTCAATCTTTCTCTCTTGGGGTAAGGCTGCCAGTAAAGGTTCAAGTTGAGGGTCGGCACAGGGAACACAAACAGAACCAAAACCAAAACTGAAAATGGCCCCACGATTGTGACTGCTATTTATAGTTGAAAATGCCGCAATGTGTGGCAGACAGTTGAGAAATGCAATTCACAAACCATGTAGATGAAAAACAAAAACAAGTAAGTCTTGTCATAATTAACACCCACCACCTGTTTGTGACAATGACCAAATCGCAATTTCCAAGTATGCGCGAGAGCTCAACTTACACTTGATTCACTTGGCTTTGTTCCGGCGCTTAAGTAAACCGCTCGCCAGGCAAATCGCAACGAAACTGTGACAAACAACGGCACCTTGGCGAGACCGAGGCCTGGCTGTGGCTAAGTGGGGGGAGTGGGGGTGTCGCCTCTGCCTCTGGAGTGCACTTAGTTGTGTGATAGATACTCTTCACAAGTGCAAGTAAGTATCAAATGGGGAAGACAACAGAAAGTTATCATTGTTCAATGGAACTGTTTGTTGTCCCTCATTAAAGAAATATGCGAAGAACAGTTTATTTCTATCCAATTGCTAAATTTAATCTAAATACCAAGCACTGATAGCCAGGTGCTCGGACAATGGATTTTCCATTTAATTTTGGATTGACTTAGGAATTAATTAAATTTGCTTAAACTGACAGTGCAAAGGTCGGTCTTATCTTCTCGTACACACTGCGAGTATCTTCGGTCTCATCTAATTGAGCTTGGGTTATGAACTCTTTTTAAAATGCTAACGAGATGATAAAACCGCTCAAGTGCTCTTCGGCACTGCTGTTGTATGGATGCATTGAGAGATTGAAATTGAGACAAGTTGAATTTAGTGCGCATAATGCAAATGTGGGAGAACTGCTTAAAGGAGGCGGACACTCTGGAGGCGAGCACCTTACCTAATGGCGAATCGTTGAGAATTATAATTTTTATGGTGCCATTGCCTAACGGAAGGGGAAACAGGCCAAGTTGAAGTCAGCCATGACAGGAGAGTTGCTACACTCAGAACAAATGAACCCAGTATTTTGTAATTGAATCAGATACAAACGGTATCGATACTCGATTTAATTACAAAATAACCATTTTAAATTCGATTCTTTCTATTACTAAGTACTTTATCTAGACCAGAAATGCCCAAGCCCAAGCTTTACGAAAAGGAACAGCTGTATGCGTTCATATGCGTTCTTTCCTCTCTCTCGCTGGCTTTGTAGAGAAACAACAACTTTTAATGTTCTTTCTTTTCTCGTTCTCTCCGATCGGGGTTCTCTTTCTATTTCTTGTGGTAGTTTTTGCTTGACATATATTTCTTCATTTGTATTGGTGGTCCACTCGACCGTATGATCATTCTGGGCACCCCTGATCTAAGCCTTTTTCTTGTGCATCGAAATAATTCAAATAGAATCCCGATTTTATCTTAAAGCGAGTAATTCTTTTGTCACACTTAAACTAAGCACATAGCAAGCCACATATTTCTCCGAGTGCAGCAAATGTTAGTCAACTGCTGTCAATGAGGCGTATGCAAGCATATAAGCCGAAACACTGAGCACGTCGATTAGCCATGCGCCGCTTTGGACTTTGCCCACTTGCAGTCGCTTTCGTTTATCTTCAACCTAAATGCATGGACTTTTGTTTTCTGAATTTATAAAAATAAAAGGGTTTTGTAATGCAAAATCTATAATCTGAGCAAGCTGCTTAACGTATAGTACACACATTTGTTAGCTGCAAATTGAATATTGAATGCCATTATGCATACCGGATTGGTCAGCATAGACACACGCAAGGCGCTTGGCGGCATGCCAATTTAATTGTCGCATTTGGCAGCCACGTGAAACGCTACCAAGCGGACAGAGATTGCATGCTGGAATGATACAGTAGATCACCTATTTTGTGTACTCACACCAGTCAGGTGTGCAATAAACTGGAACAGCATTAACATGAAATCTATTCCAGATGAACAAATCGATGCGAGATGAAATTTACACTCTATGACTCAAGTATAGAGCATATTTTGGGTAAACTTAAATAAAATATAAAATACTGAATAAGTTAAAATCAGAGGTCCGGAATAACTCTCAACACATATTTTCAAAGTGTTTCTCACTGGGAGAAACACAAAAATCTTAAGCAATTTCGGTTTCTCACTGAGTTTAATTTTATTTTTTTTATTTGTGTTTTCTGTTAACCGAAAATTGTTGAGAGAAAAATTTAACTGTTTTTCAATAACACTTTGAAAATAATATGTGTTCAAAGTGTTTTTTGAAAACAGTTATAGTATTACAGAAAAACGAAAGTAAATAAAGATAAGTGGAATTTCTCTTTTAGTTATGTAATGATAATTTACTTTGTAGATGTGATTGGGAACAATGTTTTATACCAGCGGTGATCACGAAATTTAAGTTTGGGAGCAGTCCAACAACAAAAACAGTAAAAAACCAGCCTTAAATAAATAAGGATTCGGCAAACGAGACACACACTACATATGTTTTAATTTGCAAACATCTGCTTCAGTGCCAAGCGGGTCTCGATCGCGCACACTGTACCTGCTGCGCCCAGCTGGCGCCGTGCGTCGAAAAGAATGAATTTTATTGTTTCAACTTTCTATTATGTAATTACACTTGTTGCGACGTATGCTTGCGCGTGTCTGCGCCTCAAAGCGAGACAATTTTCTTAAGCTTCAGAATGATGCCTGTTGCCAAAAAACTAGCTCATAGATCAGTGGAAGCATGGTCATCCATGGTATAAATCGCGGTTTAGTATTGTCGTAATCATATTTTTGTAGTTATGTGATGTCATTTGTGGTCTTGAAAAGCATTTTTAAAGTGTTTTGTGGTTTTATTCCAATGGTCCATGGATGTCTTGATCCTTGCAGGATTTTCCACTTGGTTGAAAGAAGAGTTTATTTGGCATTATTACAATTTTTGGTCCTCCTATTTTTCAGCTATTAAAAGATTTGTCATACGCAGAAAGTGGTTTGAAACAATCTTAATGATTTTGACTATGTTCTTTATATATATAAAACAAAGTCGTGTGTGCTACTTTACTTATATCCCAAAAACGGCTGGGCGGACTCTTAAGATCTTTAATATGTTGGATTTGTTCTTTCCGCCGATTTGCAGAGCAATTAAAAACTCACAAAAAGAAAATTGGTCAAAGAAAAATCGACGAAAGTTGCAAAATGTTATAATTAGTTTAGATTTTCATCCAGATTTAATAGTTGACAATTGTCGGCGGGTAAATAGGACGCTTAGGCAAAACATATCTCAAAATTTGCAAAACAGTATAATAAGTTTAGATTAGCGGTGGGCAGCACAAATAACGGAAATGGTACAACAACATTCTTGTACCACCGGTTTAGATTATCGTGAATATTTAATAGTTGGAATTTGTCGACGGCAAATAGAAGGTGTAGGCCAATCGGTAAAAAAGCAAGATTTAACAATGTGTCAAAAAAAATGACAGAAAGCGCCACATTCAGATATTAGTTCAGAATGTCGTAAAGTCGGTTAAACAGACGGGTAAACAGACTGGTAAATATACCAGTAAATATACGGGTAAATATGAAGTTTAGATCAAAAGGTCCAAGAAATCGCGAAATCTTACAAATTTTCTAATGAGCTCTGATTATTATGAAAGCGGGTAAATAGACGGAATGTAAAAATCAAAAGTTCCAAAAAACCGCGAAAATTACTCATTTTCTGTATGAGTAGATATTACAATAAACGTTTGTTTTCTATTAAGTCCCCCCCTGGCAAACCGTTTTTTATGGGCCGCTAACGCAAAATCTGTTTTGATTCTGAATACCTTTGAATGATCCGCCTATGTTGATTCTTGAAAGCTTCATAACACTATCGTTGTAGTTATAATATCATGTTAAATTATGAATTTTAAAAAGTATTTTAGTCCGTTTTCACCACGAATTGTTAAATTTTTTTATTAGTGGTCACCAGTTTACTTTTAAAATACTGCCCTAATCTTAATCCCAATTTTTTTTTAAGTAATGACGTTCAGTTCATGTTGCTTGTTAATTTTTATGTTCGTCGTGAAGTTAAATCTTTAGGGCACGACCGCATTTACCTGTGATTTTTGTGATTGCTTAGTTGAATTACTGAGTCAAAGTTAATAAATATGTGAGCAATGAAATGATCTTCGCCGATAAAGCTCTAATTTGTAATGTCGTTGATTGTTAGCGGTATTTATTGTAACGCCCGAGCTTTCTCCTTTTATTATTTTTGTTCATTTGACGTCTTGGCTTATTTTCAACCGAAGTCAATCACAAAAATCTTTGATCTATAGCCCTTAATGATAATTGATGTTAACTTGCCTACTCCGACTAACACAAAAACAATCCCTATCATTTGTTGACTTAAACCTTCCATTTTTACTTAAACGCCAATAACTTCTATAATCTTGACGTTTTGTTATGAGCGTTGTATTTTAATAGATAAATCTTTAGTGACCGATAAAATAATTTTACAATTTTTTCGTGGTGAATCGCATAAATCTCTTCTTTTTAATTCTTAATTTAATGCATGTTGCCGTAAGCCTATAACGCCGTCAGCACCGTATTAATGAATGATAGGCGTTCAATACCTTCCGAAAGCATTACCTTCATAATGAAGAATCGATACTGAATATACACTCTAGGACTTCGAATCCAAAACTAGCTTTCCCCCTATTTCTGTTTTGACTCGAGTTTATAGAATGCTGAATGCTGACGTGTTATTATTATGCACACAGATGAATAGACAAGAATTTTAAATTGAGTTTAGATCAAGGCTGCAAACCTATAAAATTTTGGTGAATGTTCGGTCCGGAGGTTCGAACCCGTGGTAAAGTGTAAGGTTCGGATCGCGGACCTGTGACTGTTCTAATCGAACCTAAGGTTTTGGTTCGAAGCTGGGTTAATAGATTGTTCAATAGTTGACAGATTTTTGCCTCTACATTCTGTCAAACTTAGTCATGTATTTGTACAGCTATGTATGTAAGGCGTCAAGTCGACTGAGCCGCATTCCTTATTGTAATCATTCACAGGTCGCGCCTAGTCTTTAAATTTGTTGTAGCCGAACCTTCTACGCACCTACCCAGTCAGCATTTTATGATATTTCTGATGATATTCAAGTATTTTTCGAGAATTTAAGAATATTGTCCAAGTCCCAGTCCAAGGCGACAGAATGTTCCCCGAAATAATTCATTACCATTAACAAGATTCAATTTGATTTAAGCACAAAAAAATATAAAACACTATTTTTATTTTAGTTTTGAAGATCGATTTGCCAGCCCTATGGAAGGCAAATTAGACTTTCAGGTTCAAGAACTCTTTTTGTGCTGATAAGATAAGAATTTTCGATTAATGTGGTGGTAGTCAAGTCTAATCAACTCTAAAGTCGTCACACTTGACAAGCAAATTGCGTTAAGGAAATGTCACCCTTTTTATATGTCGGTCATTAACAGTTGAGAAATGAATTTCTCATTTCATTAAAAATGGCGAAGGTCACATTTTTAGTGGGTCAAAGGTGGTTGGCACTCTTTTTGCACAATTGTGCAAATAATAATAAAGCAAGCGCATTGACAAAGCATGTCACGTCTGTTTGATCCTTTTGTTTTCTTCACAAATTCACATACACATACAATCAGAATAAAGAATCACTTTTGCCTCTAAAGGAACTGATAAGCAACCTATTATTATACAGTTTGCGTCAACTGAGTAAGAATGCAGCTACATTTACAATTATGAAACCATATTTCTTAATGTAAGTAAGTACAATCTGTGGCTAGGCCACAATTAGTCAGATCATAAACCTTTTAATTTAATGACCCCCGAAGCTCAAGTTTGAGTCATACACCAAGAAAAAATTTAAACTTCGATTAACCGAATTCTATAATCCTGGCCAAGTGGGGGCTGAGTCAAACCGAAGTTTTTTGTGAACTTGTTAACCGGTCTCTTATAAAAATATAAGCTTGTTGAATAAATAATGTAAATAGGAAAATGCCCTTTAAATGTCGGTATACGTGTGTGTATGCCAGCAATTTAAGCAACAAAATTGATCGAACATTTTCCACTTTACAATGAATAAGTCACTTTCTCTACCAACCGCTCACTCTACTGTTATGAGGCAGCAACCGTAAGCGCTGTAAAAGAAATTTTTGTACACTAAATGGCAATCAGGATATCTTTGAAGTGAGGCCCCACACGAAGTGCAGTGAAGTGCTGCGCATTACGGTTGCGGCCGTTGCTGCTCAAAGTCATTTTATACGGTACTGCTTTTAAATAGACAATCACCAATTTGATCATTCCCAAACCTTGAGGATTTCAAAATTACTTTACAATTCTGGAATTTCTTTATAAATTTCATCTCCCTCAAAGTACACTGGTCGGCACAATAATTTTGACAAAAAACGATTTCATAAATAAACCATTAAATCTTTTAAACAAGAATTCCTAGAATTTTTAAATTCATATCGGATACTGGTATAAAAGTAAGCTTTACAAAATCACCTGCTTAGCTTAGAAAATATAAGTCAAAACGTGCAAATGAGGTTTGGCATAGGTTTTTCAAAAAGATTTCAAAATTAATTTATTCTCTGCGCAGGAAATCAAATGTTAAAAGAATGATTGTTTCTAGACAAGTTTTTCACGCTGAACCCGAATCTAACTTTAGATCTGGCTTATTCCATATCTCTAATGAATTAACTGTAAAATGGACATAAAAATGCAGAAAATGCCTTATTTGACGATTTTCCAAGGACCCTCGACCTGTAATCTGTAAAATGTAACGCATGCTTTATTTATTTCGTAAAACTACACTGACGCTCAAGTAAAATAAACAAGTAAGACCGTTGCAGTCGAGTAGCCCGACTTCAATATACCCTGTACAATTGATAACGAGAGCGTAAGTTAAAGTCGGGGGGGGCTTGGTTCGCTTTTTTGCTCATAACTTCTGAACCGTTCATCCGATTTTTATCATTTCTTCGGCAAATCGATTTATTTTGCTAATTACTAACTATCTCTACCGTCTATCTTCAAAACTGTGGGAGATATAACGTTTTTTCCAAATTGCGGGGGCGGGAGGGGGCGTGGCCAAAATTTGAAACAAACTTGATCTGCGTACAGATAAAAGAAGCATTTGTCCCATACATGTCAAACCTCTATCTCTTACCATCTCTGAGATCGACGCGTTCATACAGACAGACGGACAGACGGACGGACGGACAGACGGACATGGCTAAATCGACTCGGCTATTGATGCTGATCAAGAATATATATACTTTATAGGGTCGGAGATGTTTCCTTCTCCCTGTTACATACATTTGCACAACTTTATGATCCCCTTTTACCCATTTTTAATGGGTACAGGGTATAAAAAAAAGACTGTGTGTGTCATGGGACGCCCGTTAAGTAATGGCAAGAAGACCCTTCTTGGATTATGTATAATTGAATGTTACATAATATAAAAATTATTAGGTCACTGTCAAGTCAATACCGAGTCACTGTTAAGTTGCAGTCAAGTCACTGTTAAGTCACTTTTCGGTCACTGTGAGGTCACAGTTAGGTAACTGTTGTCACTGTTAGGTCATTGTTAAGTCAATTTTAAGTCACGATTAGAACACTGTTAAGTCACTGTGAGATCACTATTAAGTCACTGTTAAGTCATGGTTAAGTCACTGTTATTTCACTGTTAAGACACGGTTAAGTCACTCTTAAATCACTGTTAAGACACTGTTAAGTCACTCTTAAATCACTGTAAGGCACTGTTAAATCACTGACAAGTCACTGTCAAGTGACTGTTAAGTCACGGTTAGGTCATTGCTAAGTCACTGTTAATTCACTGTTAAGTCACATTTAAGTCACTGTTAAATCACTGACAAGTCACTGTAACGTTTCTGTCAAAGCACTGTCAAGCCACTGTTAAGTCACTGTCAACCAAACAACAATATAGTTTATAGCACAGAATTCACAACTTGACCCCAATGCAGGCACTCTCTCCACTCCCACTTCCATCCCCCTGCTACTATGGTAATGGTAAGAGCAGCTGATTTGGCAAATACAAAATTCTAATACCCAAAAAATAGTACCCAAAAGAATCTGTCGCAAAGACATTTTTCAAGCTTTAGTCCCCCAGTCGGACTTTCTTAATAGCTTCGCTTTAAAAAAATCAACAAATGATATTTCCATACTTTTTGGGGTACAGTTTATGTTATAGTCGGTTGTTTTAAGTTAGATTATTATTATAATTATTTCTTCCTACTCTTATGATTCTACATTTAAGATTGATCTTTCGCTACATTCGAAAAGAAAAGAACAAATCAATTTGTCAGTTTTAGGAACAAACCCGACTAAATTCAAGCGACTGAGCGTAGTTATCGCTCAGTTGAAGCTAATTCGCTTAGCGTCTGTAAGAGACACACCCAAACACTGGTATACAGTTATAGGGACCTGATGCGACGGTACCGAAGCTAATGTGGATTAACATCTCCAAAAAGCGGAATACTGTAAGCTGTTTGGAGATGAGCTTTAGGCGACTGTGGGTGAGAGGTAATGCGGGCTCTCCTCTAAGGTTTCCAAAATTGAAGAATTACTTATTCTATCCAGACCATCGTCAACCAATACGTAAGTCGCAATTTCTACATATACTGGGAAAACAGAATTTGGAAAAACGACCTTTTGCGTCGACACGACAATCAAAATAATGAAGTAAAGCTGGATTGGGCAAACCTGGGGAAAAAATGACAACAGCTGTAATGCAAAAATCATATGGAAGTTCTTTCAGCAAGTAGGATTGTCGGAAGTATAGCTTAAGGTATGATCAACTTGGGTGAGCTCTTTCTTTTTACCTCGCGTCACTTCAATAGGGTCTATCAAATTTCGACCAGAGTTACTGCTGATAGCCTTGCTGCATTCCTTGAAGCTCTTTCTCCAAATTAAAATCCCAGTAATTTTATGAAAATGTGTTTTAAATTTATGAAATTTCGTAACTTTTAATCATGTTCTTAAATTTTAGATAGAATTTCCCATTTTAAAATATAATTTCCCTCAAAGTTGTTAACCAACTCAGACCCAAACATGTTATGCAAAGTGATCAGGCGATCAGACCACCACAGAATACAGCTCACAAACATTTTGGGTTCTAAGTAGCTGCTGTCATGAGGAAACCGAACCATCAGACTTCTTAATGAAGAAGCCGAAGCCACAAGGCAATCGATTGCATTAATTAGTTTGCTTTTATTTTGCTAATCTGCGACTTGTTGTACACGTACTCCGCACTGAGCATTAATTAATGCCTTTCCAACTGTCAGTCCCAGGCCCCAAGGCAACCTTTGGACTTGAATGGAAAACGCGAACGCACAAATTTTCCATACATTTGAAAACATATCCACCAGATGAATCAAACGCCCGAAAACCGGCGAATAATATTAAGAGAGACACAGCTAAAGTTGTTGCCAAGACCAAGACGCAGAAACTTGTTTGGTTTGCTCGTGGTTTGTGGGGGCGGGCGTTGTTGTTGGAGGGGCCAAAACCAAAACAACACGTGCCGGAGCTGGGGGCGAGCGGGTGGTTTAAGTTGTCTATGGTCGCGGACGGTGGCATAACCTTCAGCACGGAATAGGTAATTGTACACCTGGACGTAAAGCATGAAACAAAATTTGGTGAATCTGAAGACTGAAGCGTGTTTTGGTTTAGTGATTCTATCGCACAGGCCGGGCCAGTTGAATAGAAGCTGAGGCAAATAGCTGATGGATAATTCGCATTGTGCTAGGCCCCAATTTGTCGTGGGATCCGCCTCATAAATTTTAATATGTTGACGGTTGAGCGGCGGGTCACTTGTCACCGAAATTCTAATTGAAGATAGGCAGTGCACACCTGCTTGATTTATTATCATGCAATTTTTGTTATCAGCCTCAATCAACCGCGAAATTGGCCGCTGGTTTATTTGTTGTGCCTTGTCTTAGGGGTGAAGAGTAGCCTATTCTTAATGGTTATCTGTACATACATATTTGTATAGTATATATGCTGGGATACAACAAAAGCACACTCACACTCACATTCACGCACGCTCACTGACACACGACAACAAATAACAAAGCACGAGCTTTGCGCGCGCAAATTTTCCACAAAGGCGAAGGCGAGGCGAAAAACGCGTCCGCTGCGCTTAAACGCTCGGCAGCAACTATTTCCTAAATCTCTAACTAACAGCACACTCGCAATTACACACACCTACACGTACATATTCTGGCATATCTGTGTGTCAACAAAACTTTTGCGCCGTTGTCGGGCTGCTGTTGCTCGTTGCTAAGCTTTGCGCTTGGCCCCCGAGAGAACGCCATTAAAGAAAAGTTAAGAGAGTGAGAGCGCGCGTAGCCATTGCACACTGGGCAAGATACCCAAAATCTGGGTATTAAGTAAGAATTTTTTTCTTGAACTCATATCGGCGTTGACTTGAGAATTTTAAGTAAGAATCGATTTCTGACGACCAAAGTAAACTTCTTACTGCTTCTGGCTTTTTGTTCAATGACCTTCAGCTCTGTAATCAAGTGGCCCGACTAGAAAATACCCTAAACCAGTGTCCGGCAAAACACACATGCTTATTTTGCCTTTGCATGTGTGCGTTCAGACACGCGAGAGCGCTCTCAGTTAGCACATGTTTGTTATTGCAAAAGAGAGCAGTGTACGCTCGTATAGTGTCTGTGTATCGACGCCGCTGCTACAGAGGATGGACGTCGCTACTTGTATACACAGAAAATTGAACGGTGCCGGACTTCATTAATACGCATACAGGGTTTGTCCGGAAATAACACAGTGTTACAGCGAAAAAATACTTTCAAAATGACCTAGCACACGCTGTAGAACAGGTCGAGTATAGCATTTCCTCATACTTGGTTTTTTCCTAACACCCCCCAAATTTTAAGTTATGGTCCAAAAACCGCTTTTTGCTTTTGTAACTCACTTAAATAGATATAACTCGCGAATGGACCGTCCGATTGTTCATAACTTTATCAATTCTGGTAGCGACGAGAGGAATCTAAAACAATTTAATTAATGGTTTGACTAATTTAACGCGATGGCTGAGAAATGCGGCTTACAGATCTGGCATTTTCCACTTTTTTTTGATAAATTTGTACTTTGGCCATCACTAGTTTAACTATTTTACTCTATGCAATTTTTACTTAAATTTTATTATAAAAGCACATTAAATTCTCCGTTGAACGGTTGTTGTCCCAATGAGTACACATCGACAATCTAGTATTTTTTTTTTAGTATGCCAATATATTTATTTCTGCTTTGACATACGGGCCCCTAAAAGTAAACTCAGTTTTGATTGGCGCCAGATTTAAATAATCTATTTAAATACTTAAAACTCAAATATATACGAGAAGGCCAAGCTAACTTCGTCTTTGCCGAAGTTTTTATACCCTTGCAAATGTTTTAATACATCAGAGTTTAAGAACGCCAGCATTAAAACAAAAAAATTTTCTAAATAAAACCCACTTTTCGACCGATAGTTCCTATGGCAGCTATAAGATATAGTCATCCGATTTTGACAAAAACTTCCAAATCTATGTCAAAGCGCATAATATTAATAATCGCTGAAGTGAGACACGTTAACATTAAAAATAAAAAAGATTTTCTCATTAAAACCCACTTTTCGACCGATTGTTCCTATGGCAGCTATAAGATATAGTCATCCGATCCGGTCGGTTCCGACATATTAGCAGTGTGCAGTAAAAATAAGACTCTGTGCAAAGTTTCAGCTCGATAGCTTTAAAACTGAGAGACTAGTTCGCGTAGAAACAGACAGACGGACAGACAGACGGACGGACAAAGCTCAATCGACTCAGCTCGTCACCCTGATCAAGAATATAATTATTAATTTATATTATTAGGGGAGAATGGGGGGTTCTGAGCCGCTGGGAGTTGTGAGCCACTCGAATATTGGCCACAAAAAAATATATTTAAACTTTTTGTTTATGTCATGTTTCTCCCTTCTTATTACCTAACTTTTGGCAAGCAACCTATCAGTCTACACCTTCTTTAAGTTCGTGAACCAGAACTCGACTTTTTTTTCAAAAAAAAAATTTTTTTTTTTTCATTTTTGACTTGTGAATATTATACAAAATTTTTTTCGTAATGACAAAAGTAAGTATGAGGGAAATATCTTTGGTCAATTGCCTTTTTGATAGAAATATGTTTTTTTTTTGTAACAATTTCTTTTTGGTTATGTGACGTCACCAAAAAAAAGTGAGATATGGGGGGTTGTGAGCCACTTTGAAAAAAGTCGGATTTGGCTTTCAAAGAGAATATTGCAATGACGCGCATTAAAACAGAGGAAAAACTCTCCAAAGAAGTAAAAAAAAACATTGAAAAAGGCAAACAAAAGAACAGCCACAAGCAAAAAGTGCTCTTATATAAAAGAAAACAAGCCTGATGCCTTCAATCAATTTTCACTCTTCATTGATATTTCTTAATTCAGAATATGCGAAAAATTGTTCATATATTCATTTAATAAAGAAAAATTGCTTAAAAACACGAATTTTGAACTTTTAGATGGGTGGCTCACAACCCCCACAAATTTTCGAAATGTCAAAAAATCCCTTTTTTTTCAATATGAAATAAAAAAACCCAAAAATTTATTTTTTAAAATTAGTAATGAGGAAAGTTTCGTGCATCTTTAACCTAAAATACAAAAACAGAACGAAAAAATATTGATTTTTGGCGAAGTTTTTTCGAAAAACAAAACTATGATCACAACCCCCCACTCTCCCCTACCTATTGAGCCAAAATAAGCTATTTTGTGCAAACTGCAAAAAAAAGCGAGTCAAAGTCGCCCACACTGCACTTAATGCGCTGTCTGATTATGCAGGCTGACGTCGACACGCTTGTACTCAGTTGGTTTAACTCTCTTCAAATCGAGCTAATTACTCTTGTTGCGACGTCAGCTTGTGCAGATCCTCGCCTCAAAAGGAGGCAACTTATAATGCGCTGAGTCCACCGAGTATTTTATTGCGCATTGATTTTTAGACAGTATAAGAGGTCGATGCCCAAGTGGGCTATGCATTACTGCTTTGGTGCAAGATGATGTTACTTTCTTCTCACTTTAACTTGGCGTGATTATTGTTGGGTATTTAATGGTACGTCCATCCTGCTATAGTGGTTTTTATATTCTTCATTATTGATCATCCATGGTATTTTATCGCGGTTCTGTATTTTTACAATCATGGTTATGCAGTTATCATTGGGCCTTATTTGTGGGCTTGAAAAATAATTTCTTAGGTATTAAACGGTTTTATTTTCATATAGAACCCACAGCTAAATTCTCTGCATTTGACCAGATATTCCCACGACTGGCCCGCAGGGCCGGGACGCATTTCGCTATTCACGCCGATGGCCAAGGCTTGCGCCATGAGAGCAATCAACTTTTCAAAAGCCTTAACCGTGCCTGTCTTTGCACGGTTCTTGCTGCGCACTGCTCTTTTTATATGCGAATTTCAGCTCATTAACAAATAATCATAGCCACCTACAGCTTCTTACTATAGCTCACTTTATTTTACGCTAGTAACAGCGACCGTTAATATTTGCCCAAAAATTGTGATACATGGAAGTTTATATATAACAAAAAAGTCTTGCGGTATTTCCGCAAGCTTGTCTTTGCAAGCGCGTAGTTCTAGTTGTATTCGTCGCATCGGTTCACGCTAGAGCTTTTTGGAAAGCTCTTCTCACGCGCTAACACGTGTTTGATTTATTGTTGTTTGTTTTTAGTCGTTCGTGAGTTATAGCGTCGCAAACATGGAGCAAAATAAAGAGAAAATACGGCATATTTTACAGTACTAAAGGCAAAAATGCATCTCATGCTGCCAATAAAATTTGTGCAGTTTATGGACCCGATACAGTTTCCATTTCCACCGCACAACGATGGTTTCAACGTTTTCGTTCTGGTGCAGAGGTGATCGAAGATGCGCCACGGTCCGGAAGGCCTGTCGTCGAAAATTGCGATAAAATCGCTGAATTGATCGAAAGAGACCGGCATAGTAGCAGCCGTAGCATCGGCCAAGAGCTGGGCATGAGTCATCAAACTGTTATAAACCATTTGAAGAAGCTTGGATTCAAAAAGAAGCTCGATGTATGGGAGCCACACGACTTGACGCAAAAAAACATTTTTGCCCGTATGGATGCATGCGAATCGCTTCTGAATCGCAACAAAATCGACCCGTTTTTGAAGCGGATGGTGACTGGAGATGAAAAGTGGGTCACTTACGACAACGTGAAGCGCAAACGGTCGTGGTCGAAAAGCGGTGAAGCTGCCCAGACGGTGGCCAAGCCTGGATTGACGGCCAGGAAGGTTCTTCTGTGTGTTTGGTGGGATTGGCAGGGAATCATCCACTATGAGCTGCTCCCCTATGGCCAAACGCTCAATTCTGACCTGTACTGCCAACAACTGGACCGCTTGAATGCAGCACTCATGCAGAAGAGGCCATCTTTGATCAACAGAGGCCGAATTGTCTTCCATCAGGACAACGCCAGGGCACACACATCTTTGGTGACGCGCCAGAAGCTCCGGGAGCTCGGATGGGAGGTTCTTTTGTATCCACCGTATAGTCCGGATCTCGCACCAAGTGATTACCACCTATTTCTGTCCATGGCGAACGAGCTTGGTAGTCGGAAGTTGGCCACAAGAGAGTCCTGTGAAAATTGGCTCTCCGAGTTTTTTGCCAATAGGGAAGTGAGCTTCTATAAGAGGGGCATTATGAAGTTGGCACCACGTTGGGAACTCGTCATCGAACAAAACGGCGCATATTTAACTTAAATCGCATTATTATAACCAATTTTATGAACAATTGAAAATTCAATAAAAATACCGCAAGACTTTTTTGACAACCTTATATATTTGCTTTTTATGTATTTAAAAAGATTATTTGAATCTGGCGCCAATCAAAACTGAGTTCACTTTTAGGGGCCCTTATGTTAAAGCAAACATAAATATGTTGACATACAAAAAAAAAATACTAGATTGTCGATGTGCACTCAGAAAAACGCGCATAACTTTGACAAACGGTATCCAAATTCATTGGGACAACAACCGTTCAACGGAGAATTTAATGGGCTTTTATAATAAAATTTAAGTAAAAATTGCATAGAGTAAAATAGTTAAACTAGTGATGGCCAAAGTACAAATTTATCAAAAAAAATTGAAAATGCCAGATCTGTAAGCCGCATTTCTCAGCCATCGCGTTAAATTAGTCAAACCATTAATTAAATTGTTTTAGATTCCTCTCGTCGCTATCGGAATAGATAAAGTTACGAACAATCGGACGGTTCAGTCTCCAGTTATATCTATTTAAGTGAGGTAAAATAGCAAAAAGCGGGCCATAACTTCAGATTTTGGGGGTGTTAGGATAAGAGCAAGTATGAGGAAATGCTTTACTCGACTAGCCCAACAATATGTACTGGGTCCCGTGAAAAGTATGTGCAGATTTTTTTTGTTTGTAACACTGTGTAATAGGACTGAGTCGATTTAGAAAAATTGATCGTTACAATTCCAGCGCGATTTCCAAGCATTGAAGGCGTCACGGAGGGCATTCTCCGGAATAGCCTTGAGAGCCGCAGTGCATGCTGCTTGGATCCCCTCTGTCGTCTCAAAATTCTTACCTTTCATCTGCCTTTTTAGGCGAGAAAACAAAAAAAAAAGTCCGGGGGTGGGCCACATCTAGGCTGTAGGTCGTCTGGGAGTCCTTTTGGGACCATCTTCACGCACACCTTGCGCATGTTCAAATGCTCCGACACAATGTCATGAACCACAGATTTTGGTAAATTTAACATTTGAGCAATGAAACGAATACTTAGTCGACGGTTTGAGTTCAAAACTTTCCGCACACGAGTCACATTGTCGATGTTTGTCGAAGTCGAAGGTCTTCTAGCACGGTCTTCATCGGCCATCTGAGTAAGCCTGCTTTATCATATCAAACGTCTCTCTGGCCAGCCGCTCGTTCGTTAGCTAGGAACGCCCTTTACCGAATACAGTCGGTGCGCGTTACAACGTCAAGTTCAATCTTCAAAGAACATCTCGGACATATTTAAACACTCCAACTGGACGGTTGTGCAAATGTCAAAGTTTCAGTTAAATATTAAATTTTTAGCCCATTATGAAAAATGTTTGCCTGTAGTCATGGGGCTGCCAACTGTTGGTTTAGGCGGCCCGCCAAAATTTATTTCCAAATTCAAATTTCATATAAATATATGTATTTCGACCTTTCGTGGAGGTCTTCCAAAGAAGCAGGCGGGCCAGGATTTAATCATCATCTTGGCTGCCTTACAAAATTTGTTAAGCCCCTGGGAAATCTCCCAGTCCCTTTCGCTCACGACGAATCGGACGATGAGGAGGAAGAGTTTTCCGAGCTGCTGTCGCTGGAACTGGAGTCGCTGCCGTGTCCCTGCTTGCGGCGTCGCGCCTTCTTCTCGTCTATCACCTCATAGCTGGGCAAAGTGGAATTGCTCGAGTCAGAGCTGCTGCTGCTCGAGCTGCTGGACTCCTCAATCACTGCCTCGATTTTGCGCGATTTTCTTGAGGAAAAGATTCAACATAATCTAACTTGATCCAACCATTTACAAATTCCTCTCACCCACTTTTTGTCGCCTTTTTCGGCATTCTTCTGGCGCTTCTGTTTCTTGGCATTCATCAGATCGCAGTCACTTTGTGAGCTGGTGCAATGGCGTTTCGATTTCTTGCCTTTTTTGTCTTTGCGACGCGTCTCCTTATCGGTGCCGCTGGCCTTTGTGGAGTACAGATTCTGCGAGCTGGCTGTGGAGTAGCCCGTGTCCTTGCGTTTGCGTTTCTTTCTGATGACGAAATTTGGTTTGAGTAACGTGTAAAAGCTAGTTCCAGCTACCACTTACTTATCCTTTTTATCCTTTTTCTTTTTATTATACACTGTCTCCTGTTCGGCGCAGTCCTTGTCCTTGGCCCTGTTTGAAAGATGAGCAGTTCAATGGAAGATTTCTTTGACAAACGCTCTCACTTACTTTTTGATCTTCTTTTTGACTTCACCTCCACCGCCACGCTCGTTGGAAATCATGTAGATGCTATTCTGATCGTTGGTATCGTGCACTCGTCGACGGGACTGATACTGGCGCGCCTTGGCCATGCGACTCTCCCGACGATTCTTCCAGAATTCGGCATTTACCACATACAAGCGATATAGTTGCAGAACAATCACCAAGGAGTTTTTGCCTAAAAAACAATATTTAATGTAAATAATTGAAATTTGACTTGGTTAAGAAAGAAGATACACTTTGGCATTTTATGCGGTGGTTGTGGCGTAATGATGTACCAAAGGTACAGAGAAGGAATCACTTCCGATCTATCTCTATATCTATAAAAGAGTTTGTCCTCACTGACTGACTGATTGGCAATCATTGCACAGACTAAACGGTAAGAGATGAAGGCTTAATTGGACAGAGCTTCCATTATGTGAAAGTGCGAAAAGACGGGTTTTGGGTCGGAAAAGTTGGAGCGGAAAATTCCCGTTTGGAAAATCCAATTGTGAGATGTGGGTGCATATGGAAGTGTCATTCGAAATCCGTGGAAAATGGGATTTAGGTGGGAAGGTGGTGTATGTGCGTGGAGATTTTGTGGTAAATGGGTTCGGAGTGGAAGGTAATTGGGTTGGATGTGGACGGGAAGTGGGTTGAAAGTGGTGGGAAGTGAAGGGAAACCCCAGCAGCAAAATCGTAACGGATAAAAGGCAAAGTAGTAACACGTTGATTTCAATCCGATGTTTGTAAGATTTTTTTGAGCTGTCCGGGGAGTGAAATTTAAAAAGTATTTTCCAAATTCGGTAAATCCCCAGGTAGGAAAAATCCAATCATATTTGACTCACTGACTCTGATATTGGTTCTATACTGTTAAAGGCGCAGCGAAGCACGATGGGTTACATATATGCCAGTAAGGTATATGAGCATATTCATGAATGTGACAGTCGTACAAATTAAAAGTGAAAAAATTCAAATCAAACTAATTTTTGATTTGTTCGCAAGTGAAAATCGGATTTTTAAATAATGACTTAATTGAAAGCGATTCGAAGTGGTTTTCGGAAGCAGCTATATAAAGGCACCGTTTAACGAAATTTAACACAATAACAAAGCCCAAATAGTTTTAATATCTTATGAATGAATAGTTCTTTGAAATGTATATTATTTGATTTCAAAATCTTGACATGTCGAACCTGACATTTTTTCCCAGTGTGAATCAAGTGGTAAATTGTAATGTATATATGTATTTATGTAATTGAATTTTATTTAATAACTAGGTATATACCCGGCGTCGCTCGGGTCCATTGAATTCTGTTTTTATGTTTCTTTCACAATACTCAAAAAATGTTCGATTTCGTTTTACCACAATTAATCTGGTTCAAACTGGCTTGGAACCGTTCTTGAAACAAAAAATGTAATGCTTTACAAGTTCATAGCTTACATAATTTCTGAGATAAGACTCTAAATCACTTTTAAACCGGTTAAATCGGGCTTTGAACCGGGAAAACAATTAACTCTCTCGGTTCACAGATTTGGGAAATAACCCATAACTCTTTCCTGAACGACTTAAACGTAATGTAAGAATCTAATGAAGATTGCCTCAGCGCTTTAGACGGCCATAAAAACACTGATAAGTAAAAACTATTTGCAGTCCGAAAATTTAACACATACGATGTCGAATGTGACCAACTTTGAACGGCTTAAAAACATTAAAAACAATTAAACACTTGAAAAGTGTATTATATTTTTGCCCAGAAGGAATCATCTCCGACCACATAAAGTATATATATTCTTGATCAGCATGATGATCTGAGTCGATTAAGCTTTGTCCGCCCGTCTGTCCGTTTGTCTGTTTCAACGCGAACTAGTCCCTCAGTTTTTGAGATATCAAGCTGAAACTTTGCACAGAGTCTTCTTTAGACTGCACGCTGCTTAAATGTCGGAACCGACCGGATCGATTTAGCCATGTCCGTCTGTCCGTCTGTCCGTCCGTATGAACGCGTCGATCTCAGAGATGGTAAGAGATAGAGGTTTGACATGTATGGGACAAATGCTTCTTTTATCTGTACGCAGATCAAGTTTGTTTCAAATTTTGGCCACGCCCCCTTCCGCCCCCGCAATTTGGAAAAAACGGTATATCTCCCACAGTTTTGAAGATAGACAATTCGTACTTTCTAGAGATAGTTAGTAATTAGCAAAATAAATCGATTTGCCGAAGAAATGATAAAAATCGGATGAACGGTTCAGAAGTTATGAGAAAAAAAGCGAACCAAGCCCCCCCGCCACCGCCCCACCCACCCTAATAAAAATGTTGCATACTTTTCGGATAGTCACCCTAAGGAACGCAGGAGCACTATTAAACATGTTTTTTCATGACTAACGGGTTTATCGAAGTCGGGTAGAGCCGACTTTAACTTACGCTCTCGTTGTCAATTGTACAGGGTATATTGAAGTCGGGCTACTCGACTGCAACGGTCTTACTTTACGGGCGCAACTATAAAACTTTAGGCAAAAAAGGAGAGCTTTTTAGCGGGCTCTGGGTCATTGAGTTAGATTTTGTCCTACTTTTCTAAAAAAGAACGCACAACCACATATCGACTTTTGGGAAGTAGGTGACAAAAATAGTTGTAGGTGTCCTTCAGGTCTATAATTTAAACTGTAAGCCTATAACAATACTATAAATCTATTTTGAAAAAAATGGGCGTGGTTATACGCCCAGAAGCCCATGCCAACCATTTATATATATTTTAATTAAAATACGAGTATATCATTTCTTAAAATACTTCTGAACAGAAAATTTGTTAATAAAATAATTAATTAATCAAAAAATAATTCAAAAACAGACTCTTTAATTTGATTGACGGTTCAGTATACGTGAAACTGTATGATTAACTAAACTTTGTAAATCAACTTCAGCGAGTGATTCACTTACACTAATGCTACTTGGATAACTGTGAGTTTTAGCTTGCAGAACATTATCGTAACTGGGTAAAATATTATATGAAATTTTGGAGTTAATAGAACGTCGAATAAGTAAGTGGTTTTAAGTTGAATAGGCATCCATCATCATAAATGCCGCATATTCATAAAAATTTGCGTCATATAATGTTTGATTTGCTGTAGAGAGACATTCTGTAAAGCGTTTGCAGCGGACTCATCTATTTTAGCTATTTTGGATATTCGTCGTTTCTTTCTTCTTGATGAAGGCTCGTTGAAGTCGGATGTGGGACGGCCACGACTCAATCATTCGACTTTTCAGTTTTTTCTGTCACTGTGAAAGAGAGCTTCAAATCAAGCCAATCCGAATGCTTCTGCAAAACAGTCAAATTGGTACGATTGCAGCTTTGACACCGGATGTAAAATTATTTGCAGACAGCAAAGTCAAAATTCTGCAACTCTTCTGAATCTGCAAAGTATCGAATCGACGATTTTCCGACCTCTTTTAGCATTAGTGCCATTTAAATGATTGCCAAAAATAAACATTTCTATAATAAATAATAAATTAAGAAAACAAACCAATTTGTCATTTACCATACTTGCAACAATAACAAACACATAAAAGAGCACTTAACATGGAAAACACAAACAACAAAACACAAATACTTGCTGCATGCGGATCAAAATATTTTGACGCTGGGCAGCTCCTCCGGGCAGCTCCGGGCAGCTGATTCTTTTACTATTTTAATCTATTATTATTAACAATAAATGATAATAAATATGAGCATCGGAATCGATCGGCATCACAACTAAAAGCTTAAGTGAAAGTAAAACGAGAAAGGCAAAGCTAACTTCGTCTGTACCGAAGTTTTGATACACTTGAAATAGCTTGTCTCAACGGTTAGCGACTTCGACCAAACTTCGCAGATCAGCTTAAAAACATTACATATTACCCATGACCGTGTTTGAGAGCAGTAATATTGAGAACAAAACAGTTTTTCTTACTAAAAACCATTTTCCGAACGAACATTTGTATGGCAGCTACAAGAAGTAGTCATCCGATCCGGTCGGTTCCGACATATTAGCAGCGTGCAGTAAAAAGAAGACTCTGTGCAAAGTTTCAGCTCGATAGCTCCAAAACTGAGGGACTAGTTCGCGTAGAAACAAAGACAGACGGACAAAAGACAACGGACAGACGGACGGACAAAGCTTAATCGACTCAGCTCGTCATGCTGATCAAGAATATATATACTTTATGTGGTCGGAGATGATTCCTTCTATGCGTTGCAAACTTCTGGGCAAAATTATAATACACTTTTCAAGTGTATAAAAAGTAAACGAAAAACAATCAAAAAAGGTCATTTCTGATTTTGCTTTGTTTTAAAAGATAAACCACAATATCCAAATTGTTAAATAATTCAAATCATAGTTAATACCTGTTCGAACGTTATCCATATCATTAAAAAGTTATTGTAACTTTTATTTGTTAATTTTTTTTAACTTTTAAATGTTAGGTCACTTTGAGACAAAACACAAAGCACTAAATTGCGTAGCAAATGGCTTAAATTTATGGGATTTTTTACACAAAGAGCGAATGGTCACACAAAAAAGTTTGTTTGTTTCAAAAGATAATTTATTTATGATATGATCGACATACTTCAAAGTGTAAAATTTTGATTTCGGTTTTTTGATTTTTTGTCGTATGGGAGCGACAATTTGAAAACTTGACATTTATAGCAGCTGGAAAAAAATGTAACAGAACATCTTTTTAAACCGAACCCTTTTCAACTATTTTTTGCTCCAGGTCGCGGTTCGGACTTCGTCTCCGGACCGGTTTGCAGACCTGCTTTAAACTTTGTTTGTGCTAAATTTTCGAAGCACTTACTTCTTTGATTTCTTCTTTTTCAATGTCGAACGTGACATTGAAAAGAGGACAATAGCAAGCTAAAAAGGTTCAGTTAATCGCGATGGCATTGTACTCTTTCGATTTTTTAGATTGTTTGTTGTCTGAGTGTCATTTTGTGGAAAACTCTTTATCATGTACATTCTATCTTACCGAAGATAAGAATGCCCATATATATTTTTGATCAGCATCAACATCCGTGTCGATATAGCCATGTCCGCATGAACAAACAGATCTCAGAGTAGAGACGAAAGAAAGAAAAACTTTTTTATAAGATGTTACGAGAAGGGATCGAAACGACCTCCCGCCTAACACTCCAGCACACTAACCTGGGCCACACGCGGCCACTTGGTCAATTTTAAAAACAAGTAGTGCGCCACTAATTGGTCAATTTATGACCAAAGAAGCTGCAGCGCTGCTTCTGCAGGGTACAGAGTATATTACGGTCGGGCTTTAAGTATAGTTCAGTGGATGTATTCAACAGAACAGCTTAATCTCTGATCAATGATATAGCCAAACTATAATTTGCCCTAATACTCCACTCTAATGCTAAGAGATCACCGACTTGAAGTCTTTTAAGCTGATCAGGGCTTAAACGGTTCTGACGAATGTAGAGGCCGCATTCACAAAAGACACTCGATCACTGATAAGTGTTAGGAAATTATAATTATTCCCCCATATTGTGCCCGCCAGTCTTTTGTGTTTCGTGCGAACTGGCTCCAGTTGTTCACACCAAGCTTGGCAGTGTCTTCTAAAAAAGTGTCTTTAAAAAAAAATGAAGCCCGATATGTTGAGCGTTTGGACACTGGCGCAGCTGATTGTAGAAGCACACGATAAGGTGTCGCCCTGCCTAAAACGTCTCTTGGTAGGAAATGGTTCGCAGAGGATCCTTTGTATTTTGGGTCTGCGCTACTTTGCCAGAGGCATCATCGCCTCCCAGCAGGTTGGATTTATAGCGTCTTCATAAAAGACGCTTCTCCTCTCTCCTTTACTCAAGGTATTGCTCCTTGAACTAACAACGAATACACTTTTGATCAGGGATCAGACTGAATGCTGGTCAAATCTTTTATCTCGTTACTAAGTCCTTTATTCCTTCTTTAGTTTCTCCTTGTCCATACTTACATGTGAAAAACACATTCATATAGTTGATAATCTTGTACTGGAAAATGATCAGCAGGCGAAAGGTGAGAAATGGAGCATCCTGGAGTATCACATTGAGTACAATGCCCCAGACATCAATGCCGCAGCAGCAGTTCTGGCAGCAGTCCGTGTGCCTGTAGAACAAGAAAAGTGAATAAAAAACTAACTAATCCATACACCCCTCCGCACTTACTCCTCTTTGTGATGTGAGCCACTACCTCGGGGTCGTCGTCCTCGTGTGGCCGATAGCACGATCGTAAACTGCATTAGGCTCCACGACCAAATGCCCAAGGTGAGATAAACCAGAAACCCAATGCTGGCTATAGAGTCATCCTTGTAGGAGTCAAAGAACTCTATAATGTCTGCGGCAGTGCCAATATAGACCAGCAGCAATTGACTGAGCTGATCTCGGGTCAAGTCGCCCTTGGGCAGCAGCCAGCGACCCACAATTAGGATGAGCATGAGGAACTGCTCGATGAGGGTGGTCCAAGTGTCTGTGCTTATTTTGGGCAATTTGATTCCAGCATCGTCCAGCATTTCGGCCATTGCAAGCACCGTGCTGTTGCTGCTGCTGACATGGCTAGGATTGGTGGCATTGACATTGGCCACCAAAGCATTCATTTGCAGCAATCGTCGCTCAATCTTGTCCAGCTCCAACAGCCATATGGCCGGGACAATGCTGCTTAGATAGAGAAAGACCGAAGGGCAGAACCTGCGAAAAGCCCAAAAAGTAATGGCCAAAACAAACAACAAGTCAAAGTGATGCGACGAAAGGTAAACAAGGCACAGACTACCCACAAATTCCATTAAAGTTTTTACTACCACGAGGCGTGGGTGGGTTGCTGTGGGCCTGGGGGTGTGGTCGGTCATTGTCATGGTCGGTCGCAGGGGAGGCAGCCACATATTAAACACATGATTTCACTTTTAATTGAAAATCAAAACCCGAGCATGACGTCAGCGTCAGCCGCTTGTTGTTTACCGACGGGGATAGTAAGCTTAGCATAAATAGTCCTGATCTTACCAACGCCACTCCTGTGTCTTCTTGATCATGATGGTAAAGATGCCCTCGAGCAGCAGCAGCAACAGTGGTCCACATAGCGCCCAGTAGAGGATGTCCTTCTTGAACGTTGTCACCTGCCAAATGGCCAGCAAACTGTGGGCACTGAAGATGATTCTAGTAAGAATCGCCTTTATGGTGGATATTATCTTGGCCATGACGATGATGTGAGCAATCACATAATCCTGCTAAAAACCACTAGTCCTGCTAGTTGGTTGACCAATCGAACTGCACGCTGCGAACTGCCAAGAGCCACTAACTTGACTGACAGCGCGATTCACTGCCCAAACGCTTTCATTAGATGTTTAAATGCTTTTTAAGAAATTAAGGACACCGCAGCGAATGGCGCGTAATTGGTGAATGAACGCAGGACACGGCGATGTGAGTGTGCGTGAAACCTGAATGTATGTACACAATCATCGGGTGCGCTAATCGGCGCGCTCATTGGCTGAGAAGGGCCCTTGATTTGGGGCGTCAAATCAAAGTTAGGAAGAGCCTTTTAAGGTAAAACTTAGTATCGATCCACGGCAGATCGGTGGATTTGCGCTCTGAATGTATACAAATGGTATCAAAAGTCAGCCTTTTCGAAGGTCAAACCCTAAATTTCGAGTCAGTTCTTTAATCCAGGGGTCGGCAATATGAGCAGAGAGGTTGGCAAAATTTCAGCCGCTTCAGTAGTATTTGTTAGTCAGCAGAGAAAAGTTGTAAATGTGTTGAGCTTCAAACCTGCTGATGTAAGCTTTTCTCTGTTCGTTTGCGGTATATGTAAACCAAAATTTCTTTTCAAGTGCTAGTGGCAATTTCTCTGCCCACATTGCCGACCCCTGCTTTATTCCGTGTGATGTTAGTGACACTTGGTACCACACGACGCCCAATGGATACATCTCATCGCCGAAATAGAAATCGCTTTACGAGGAGTCTTTCGTTTAAGCTCTTTGTCCGCAAAGAAAGAATCGGCCAGTGATTGGAAAGGTACTCATTTTTCTTTTCTAGGCAAGGTACAAGGTAAACGTCAAAAATATACCTAGTTAAGGTAAAAGATACCCAATTCAAGTACCTTGGTATAGGTACAAAAAACGTACTTTTTAATTAAATCTTAAATCTTTTAAGGCATGGGTTTTCCACAACTATCCCAAGTGAATTTAATTCAAGAAAAATAGACTATGGAGTCTAGTAACCACAGATTTGCTTGTCACTTATATTTAAATTTATACAACTTGAATTCGAAATACAAACGTTAACACCTGGGAATCAAACCGGAACCAGAACCGGAAAAACCGATTACACTCAGAGCCGGAACCGATATTTGTAGTTTTTTGTGTACCGGTATCCGAGTACCGATACCGCGAAACACGCAAGAACAGTCTCTTTGAAAGTATTGCATAATATATCTTAGACCCTCATTATAATATCATGTTAGCCATTGAACAGAAAAGTACTTGTTTTAACCATTTCTGATTACCTATTACCTGTGCAAAAAAGTCTTAAGGAATTTTTAAGAGACGACGTCTTTAGCATTTAATTGAATCGAACAATTGGGCTTTCTTTTTCAGTATATGTCGTTTCTCTCAAGTGTAAACAACTTAGTATTTGTGTGCTCTGACTATGTCAACTTTTGGCAATAAAACACAATTTACGAGAAAACAATTTAAAATTTTTAAATTTAATTTTTATTTTTTTTTTTAAAACTCGATAGAAAGCTACATCAATCCTCTTTTATAATAATTTAATCGCTTTAGAATATTCCGTTCCATTTCGCAGATTTTTTGCATTTCACTAGATTAAGCCGAAGTCGACTTCTATTTCGCGTACGTTCGCGACCTTATGTTTATTGCTATCATTATGAAATCTTACACTCGATAAGCCCCGTCTTTTGCACTAAACACAGAGCTAACATAATGCTATCAAATCGCAAAAAAAAAGTGGGAATAATTTTTTTTCTGTCTTTTTACACAACATACATACAGGGTTGTCCATATTCTACGGACCCATCTGGCAACGCCATAACTTTTGACAGAGATGTCAGATCGCTTAATGACATACCGCGTTTGAAGCGTCAGTCCAAGCAAATTTTTACCATGGAACAATACACGCCACGCGAGCGCTCTGAAATAGTTGAAATTTACATTCAACAGAACAAGTCAATTGTGAAAACTCAACGTGCTTTAAAAAATTAAAAATTAAGCCCATTTCTCATTGAATGGGACCGTAAATAAGCAAAATTGCCGTATTTACGCCACTGAAAATCCTGAGGAGATTCAAGAAGTGCCTCTTCATGACGAAAAAGTCACAGTTTGGTGCGGCGTTAGTGCGAAAACTGTCATTGGGCCGTTTTTCTTCCAAAATGAAAATGGCCATGCTGTTACCATCAACCAGGAGCGTTATCGCGACATGATGACCAATTTTGTGATGCCAATTATTCGTCGAAAGCGTATGAGGCAGTTCTGGTTTCAACAAGACGGCGCTCCACCGCACACAAGTCGCATAACAATCGATTTTCTGAAGAAATTGTTTCCGGGCCGTTTGATGTCGAAAAGTGGTGATTTGGACTGGCCACCGCGTTCGCCCGATTTGACGCCGCCTGACTTCTTCTTGTGGGGATATTTGAAGTCAAAGGCTTACGTTAACAAGCCAAGGACCGTAGAAGAGCTCAAGGACAACATTTGAGAGATATCATATTCAAAAATTGATGTAAACAAATCTACTTGGAACAAATTAAATGGTTAAATTGCCAACCGCCAAATTTTTATTTTTTTCTTTGATTTTAAAAAAAAAAACATGGGTCCGTCAATATGGGCCCCCCTGTACATCAAAGCATACGAAGGTACGTTCGCGACCCGGAGATGCCCATATATGACATTCGGTCAAAATCAAGGCTGAAACCTCTTAAATTTTTACAGAAGGTTCGGTCCGGGGTTCGAACCCGTTGTAAAACTTTTTGGTTCGCGGACCGGTTCTAGAAACCCCTGAACCCAAGGTTTTGTTCGGACCTCGGTTCGCTTGACATAGAAGAATAATTTTGATTTATTAATTTTTTTAAATAATATTCTTTATGTCAATAATGCAATTTATAATTATTAAATTCATTAGCTGACACTAACACCTTTTGAGAACCGCTTAGTTTAAAATTAATAAGAATTCTTCTTAGATTGTAAAGTGTTGAAAGGCCCGTTAACTGAATTCTGAGATGCTGGAATAGCAAGTATAGTTAACGCAATATTTTTAAAGTCGTTTTTTTTTACCTTTACAAAAAAAACATTTTTCGATGTATTGGACAAGTTGAATCATTTAAAACTCTCATTAAGAATTTCTTTTTGGAGCTTCAGCATGTCTGTAATGTGCTCCTTTGTTGAAAAATCGGTGTGAAATTCTCGGGTCTTAGAGCACCCCAGCTAATATTGGTACTTGGCTCATAATAGAAGAACGTTTATCGAAACAAAAGATTTCAGAACAGTTGCTCGAAATGAAAAGCAAGCGGAATAAAAATCAATTGCAAATAATTGTGAATCCTGTAGCTTTAAAGAAGTTTTTTTGGCTGCAGCAATAAAAAGATATTTTAAACTACCAAATGTTTTTAGGTGGAGCTCTTTTAAAGAACTCTGAATTAAAAAATCTTTATTAGTTAGTAAACGTTCGCATATTTTGTTAACCTAACTCAACCGGGTTCAATTTCAATTCAATTTTTTTATAAGCAAAGATTTCAAATAATGCTTAAAAAATCGTTATCTACTAAATTTTTGAGCGTGTGCAGTACAACAAACTGTAATTATGTAGTCCTCCAGGGAATTTATTGAGTTAGCTTGGTCATGGTCCAAATCAAGAAATGCTTTTGAAGGACATGAGCAACTTTTATCAACATTATATTCTTCATAGTTGCATTCCTTTTATGCTTTGCAGTTGTCATTTAAAAGTTCTAATGCTCGATCCATATTCGTTTCTTGACTTCTCTTTTTGAACTTCTTGAATGAAAGTCAGATTACAAGGAATTTCTATATTTCTATATTGTACGTGTCGTTGAAAAAACTACTTAATTTGTTGAACCGAACCGAATTTTTCTAAAAAGTGGTCCGGTTCAGGTTCAGGTTCGAGGAGTCAAAAATATTTGAGGTTCGGTTCATGGTCCGATTCGTAGGACCCAAAAAACCCGAACCGAACCGGTTCTAAGGGGTTCGGTTCAGGACCGGTTTGCAGCCTTGGTCAAAATATACCTTAAAACGCTGAAATGGAAGTTCCAACCCACCCGACATATAGCTCAGACATTGCCCCTTCCGGCTACAATTTTTTTCGTCGATGACGCATGCCCTTGAGGATCACCATTTTCGCTCTTTTAAAAAACTCCAAAATTGGATGGATTCGTGGATCGCATCGAAAGACTCATCGATTTTTATTAGATGGTATTCGAAAACTGCCAGAAATATGGAAAAAAGTAGTGCCTAGCGGTCGACAATACTTTGACAAATAAATTAGTTAAGAAATTTTTCACAATTTAAGCCCAATAAGCAGTTGTGAAGTAACGAATCATACACTAAGAAAAAACGACCATCCAAAGCCCAGCACAAGCGGGCTCCTATTTGAACGATCTCGTTCGTGAATTATCGTTCGAAAACCAAACTCGACGTTCACGGAAGAATACCACAAAAAAGCTTTCTTATTAAAACTGGCACAATTCGCAACCGAAGTGCGATTGTTTTACATTCCACAATAATTATTAATATTTAAAACCAAAAAGAAAAAAAAATTAACAAAAACAACAAAAATATCTTCGGGCACACGCGGACTCGAGCTTTTGACTTTTCCGCCCAAGTAAAACATTTAAGGCAAAGCCTTTAGCAAAAAGCTCTGACACCAAAAGCTTTGCCTTAATGAAGCAATTCGCCGCAATGTATTGGGCGAGGACGGCAGCCGTGATGGTTGCAATGCCGACTATTGCGTTAAGTAGCCGCAATTTTCTGAGTTCGATCCCCAGAGAAAGAAGGCAAAGTCAATAAAATGAAAAAAAGAGCAAAATCAGAAAGAACGAGAGCGTAAGTTAAAGTCGGCTCTTACCGACTTGTATACCGTTACTCTGAAAAAACATGTTTAACAGTTTTTTTACAACGGGTATAAAAATATCGGAAAATAAATAAATTGGCCAGCTGATTTGTATTTTGACTTAACTAAGTGATTTAAATAAAGTGGTGCCCAGTGCACAACATGGAAGAAGATGTAATTGCAGTTGTAGTGGCAGCTATTATTATGAAGAATGTGGCAGCAGGAAATAAGTCCCCAAAAGATAAAATGAAATAAGGCCTCCCGTCGCGCTTCGCTGCGCCTTCATCAGTATAGAACCAATGCACACCTACTTCCCGCCCACATCCCACCCACTGCCCATCCACTTACCACCCACTTGCCACCCACAAACCACCCACTTCCCACCTACATCCCATCTACATCCCACCCACATCCCTGCCAAATCCCACATACCACCCACTTCCCACCCACATCCCAACCACATACCACCCACTTCCCGCCCATATCCCATCCACTTCCAAAACAACTTTTCACCCACATCCCATCCACTTTCCAACATCGAAAAATGAAAACACAAATGAGTTCTCATTTTGATCTTACAAACCGATTATCAAGTCAATCGGGTGAAAAATAGTATTTTTCATGCTGAATTTTCCGGGAATTTTCCCGCATGGGGACGGATATCCCGACATTGAAAAATCACATTTCAAATTAATTCTAATTCTGTCTTACAAACCGAGTTTCAAGCCAATCGGATGAAAAATATTTTATTTCATGCTGACTTTTCAGGAATTTTCCGACCGTTGGGTCCAATTTTCCAACATCGGACAATCACATCTCAAATTATTTCGTATACAAACCGAGTTTCAAAGGCATTCGGATGTAAAATAGTTTTTTGCATGCAGAATTTTCTGGCCATTTTCCTCGTGGGCGGATTTTTTTGAAATCGGGAAAACATGTATCGAATCATTTCGCGTACTCTGCTTACAAACCAAGTTTCAAGTCATTCGGATAAAAAATAAAATGTTTCCAATACAAACTTTTCTGAAGCTTTTCCGACTTTTCCGGGTGGAATTTTCCAAAACCCCGTATTAGTACGCACTTTCACCACTAACAGAAACTCCTGTCCAAATTTCAGCTTTCTATCTCTTACCGTTTAGGCTGTGCGATGATTGCCAATCAGTCAGTCAGTGAATCAATCAGTCAGGACACTCTTTTATATTTATAGAGATATACCCCAATTTGAAGTATGAAATAGGGCCGATTTGCCGAGGAAATGATTAAGATCGGATGAACGGTTCTCAAGTTATGAGCAAAATAGACCAATTTTCGCCCAAAAGTTTTTCCATTTAATACCAAAATGTCAGCACTTTTGATTTTGGTGTATGAAGTAAAATTTTGCAACGGTTCTGTTTAAGCTTGCTGTTGTCCCAAGTATTTTGTTATTCGAAAAACAACGATTTAATCTAACTTATATTAATTACATGGAATTCGAACTCGGTTCTTGACTGACTTTTGGACTGCGCCACGCAGCGCGTCTGAGACGAGGCAACTAAAAGCTGACTTATATTGAATGTGTATAAAATGATTGCTTGTAATTCTCAAGTTCTAATTCCACACTTATAATGTATAATATAAATACCCCAATTGAAATTTGCGAAGAAAAATCAAAAGTATTTGCAGTTTGAAATCAAGGGGAGGCATACAGGTCTGTTACCGTTTCCAAATCCGATTAATCGGAATAGGTAAGGGTTGTGATTTCTAAGAAACTATGAAAGAATTCGGTCAGATCTTTTTGAAATCAATGGGATCGATTGAAGGTAATTGGGATTTTGAAATTAAAAGTCGAATAACACAGCCTGTTTTTGGTTGCGAGAACAATTAACAATTCCGATTCCGCATGATTTGATCGAAATCGAAAACGGGAACAGGCCAATAGTTTTGTCTTGTTTATACGTTGAAATCGGTCAAATCTACAAGAAAAATCATAAAGTCAACAATTTTTAAACAAAAACATTTTCAAAATCTCGTCTTCAATTCAAAAGAAACGCTCCTGGCGATGACATCCCAGGACGAAATGGAAGGAACATGCGTGTCATGCCGCCCCCAGCCGTTAAATGCTTCAGCTGACTTTTTAACAGGCCAACGACAAAGTACGGGGGCCGCAAATGCAATGCAAAACAAATCGCAAGTGTAAAAACC